>JAQGBS010001436.1:0-15750 GCA_034698545.1 Acrobeloides obliquus
TTTGGTCTAAAATTTTCATATTCTAAGTGAAAAATTATTTTTTTTTATTGAAAACCTCGTTAAGCGGACCCCCTCCCGAAGGGGGTCCGCTTAACGAGGTTTGACTGTAATCGATTTTTTTAGCATGAAGGAGTTTTGAGGAGGTATTATTCGCCTTTTTGAGCAAGGAAAAAGTGGTTATCAGATAGCCAAAGACATGAAACTCCATCACACCGAGCAGAAGAAACTCGAGATTTGGTCAGAGACATTTTCCCTGAATGCATCGAAGTCGACATTAGCCTGAAGCGTAACAATGGGGAATGGCCACCGAATTAGTCCGATTTATGATTTATGTGTTGAGGACTTCTCATTATGGAGCATTTTGGAAAACGAAGCATATTCTAAGCCCATCAGTCGATCGAAGAGCTGAAGAAAAGCTTGGTTAAGGCATGGAACGTTATATCTCAAGAAGTCATTGATCGAGCTGTGGACGACTTCCCGAAGCGTTTGAAGAAGTGCATTGATGCCCAAGGTGACCATTTTGAAAATAAATAGTTAAATTTTGTTGTTATTATTGGTTTTTGTTAGGTTTTAAATAAAATTCGTTGTCAAATATTACAAATATATACATAACAAGATTAGGGCGGGAACTTTTGGGCCACCCTGTAGTGCCGTAAAAGTAAAAAATGCTCCAAATTTCATGCTCTTGCACAAGGCATCAACTCCTAAAAAATGGAGTTGTCCTTTAAGTCATACCATTTTTTTCTTATCTCCTACATGTTTTTTATCTTTCATTGAAAGATTAAACTTTCGAAGTGAATATATGAAATATACACAACTAGCTATATTAAATATTGCCAACGAATTTTTTGAGATTAGATAAAAATTTGCTCTACCAACTGCTAATAAGCAAGCGAAAACAGTACAATCTAAAAACTTTAATTTTTTTACTCCTATGCGAGAAAATGAGAATTTGATTTTAATCATTGTTTGCCACAAGAAATTTTTAAAATCATTTTCAAAGGTGTGCAGGCCGGAGGTAAGGCCTGGCCTGACATAGGCCCAATTATGCCCATTACCCACGTACCATCTGTACATAAGATGTAGCCATGATTTTGCGAAAAGAAGGGCTATCCACGAAAGAGGGGAGCTAAATGTGAACATTTTGAAATTTTTTCTAAAATTTTTCTTTAATTTTCGGATAACAGGGAGCTATATCTCCTAGACTGCGTTGGCTATGTCTATGCTCTATACATCTATGTTATGTAAGGTTGAATCATGGCCAGAGGCGTATCCAATCAATTATTATTATTTGAGCAACTATTTTATTTATTTGGGCAACTTTTTTATTTATTTGGGCAACTTTATGGCTTAGACCCATAGGTATAGGCCTATAGGCTTAGGCCTATAGGTTTAGGCCCATAGGTATAGGCCTATAGGCTTATGCCTATAGGTTTAGGCCTATAGGTTTAGGCTCATAGGTATAGGCCTATAGGCTTATGCCTATAGGTTTAAGCCTATAGGCTTAAGCCTATAGGTTTAGGCCCATAGGTTTAGGCCTAAACCATAAAGTTTCCCAAAAAAAGTTGCCCAAATAAATAAAAAAGTTGCCCAGATAAAGTTGCCCAAAAAAAGTTGCCCAAATAAATAAAATAGTTGCCCGGTTAAATAGCATTGGTATCCAATGGGGGGGGGGACTACCGCAAAAAATTATACTATGTAAGGGTCCCACCCCTTATGATTTTTTCGATTTTTGGGGGGAAAATCGACTTTTTTATGGAATCTCCCTCCCCTTCCCTGGGGTCTGGATACGCCAATGATCGTGGCCGATACTCAAAAAATCTGTTAAAAAATCATTTTTGCTTCTTGATATTTTACTCACATGTGTATTTTGTTTTAGGATAATCTTCAAAGAAAAGCCAAGCATTGATAATACCGATTATTAGTGCAAGCAAGAAAAAACTGCTTATTAAACAAAATTGTACGTTTTTGTTTAAACCTTGGACGTGGTTGAGTATAAAACATCTCTCAATAGTTAAGAAGAACACTGCCAACGCTACATTCGGAAGCCAAATATTATCTATGGAGCCTGTGATGTGTAAAATTCGCGCATCATAATTATTGTAATTCATAGTGGTACTGTTCATTACCATGTTATACATTTCTAAAGTTTCCAAAGAGTAAAAATGGCTTCTTGCTCATGATGTACAGGGTGGCCAAAAAAACCACACTTTTGCGGTTTTGGAGCAATTTTTTGCCAAAAAAATTTTTTTCCAAATGACCTTGTGGGGAGGGGGTTCCTATGCGAGGAATCGTTTGCGCACATTGAAAAATCTTCAAAACGCTTCTTTAAAGGGGGAGAAAGTCATTGCGGGTTATTGCCCCAATAGGAGATCAAAAAAATTTTTGGAACTCGTACTTGCGCCAATCGATTTCTCGTGCTCGAAAACCCCCGAGTATCAAAAATCAGCCAATTTGGAGCCAAAATAAAAAAGTTGAAAAAATTGATTTTTTAACATGAGGTTTTTGACCCCCGATAAGGGTCAAAAAATTTTTTGTTAAAAAAATTTTTTCGGGTTAATATTTCTAGTTTTCACCAAATATTAGGCTTATTTTACGTTACTCGATTATTTTTCGCCGAAAAATTTTTTTGTCGATAACCCGCAATGACTTCCCTCCCTTTAACCATGAAATCGTTAAAAATTTGAAAAAAAGCAAAATTCTGATTTTTTTAACGATTTCATGGTCAAGGAAGCGTTTTAAAGATTTTTCAATGTGCGCAAACGATTCCTCGCATAGAACCCCCCCCCCCCCACAAGGTCATTTTGAAAAATTTTTTTGGCAAAAAATTGCTCGAAAAATTGCAAAAGTGCGGTTTTTTTGGCCACCCTATAAAATTACCCGGTCTCCACATTATAGACATATACGTCGCGTGAATAAAGGTAGCCAGCGATGCTAGTAGACAGCAAAGTCCGTAAATTTTTAGCATAAAAGAAAACTCTACTTTTAAATTTTTGCTACGAAAAATAAGCACAAACACTGAACGCCCATAAAAGTACAACGAAATTCCTTGATTTATTACCATTAGTATAAATTCAGTAACACAAAGATAGTTATAGTAAGTGGCCATAACGATATGAATTAACCAAAGGTTAGAGAACTGCTGAATCTCACAAGGGAAGCTCACTCGGTGCAACACCCCTATGGAAAAACTTGGTGGGGTTTTTGAGTTTGGGTCATAAGAATAAAAACGGCATATGATTTGGAAGCGCACAGGAAGAAAAATTTTGAACTACAGGCCTCACAAGGTTTTTACCCGTATTTTTTTGTTTTAAGGCCATATTTTGGTCATTTCAAATCCACCTGGGCTGATTTTTTTATTGAATTCCTGAGATCACGGCGAACAACTTTGTAGGACATCACTTTTTGTGAAAACCTTTGCGTGATGGGGGGGGGGGGGGTTCACAAAAAGTGATGTTCTACAAAGTTGTTCGCTGTGATCTCAGGAATTCAACAAAACAAAAATCAGCCTAAATGGATTTGAAATGACCGAGACATGGCCTTAAAACGAAAAAATACAGGTAAAAACCTTGTGAGACCCGTAGCTCAAAATTTTTCTCCCTGTGCGCCTCCAGATCATATGCCGTTTTTATTCTTATGACCCAAACTCAAAAATTCCACCAGGCTTTTTACCATAAGGATGTTGTATCGAGTGAGCTTTCCTTGTCAGTTTAAAAAATAATTAGTAATATATCACAGATAGTATTTTAAATATAAAATCATATCATATTTGAATATTATCATACATATATTGAGAAAAACATATCCTATTTGGCACTATAACTTTTGTCACGGATTTTGTCACACTAACTTTTGTCAAGTTTTTGTAAAATTGAAAACGACATAACTTTTTATAGGAAAAAGATTTTGACTCGGAATTTTTTTACGAGCTTTTTCATGATCTAATCTAACTTTTTAATTGAAAATAAAATTCAAAACTTCAATGATTCCGAGATAAAAATTTCGCGTGACAAACCTAATCCGTGACAAAAGTTATATTGCCTCCTATTTGAGCTTTGATCCCACACAAATTTTAGGGCAAATTACAGGTAGTGCAAAGAGCAGAAATATTTTTATTTATAGCTAATATGTAACACTATCAACTTGCCATTCTACAAATTATTTAAACTGGTCTAAAAATGTTCTTTATACTCGACTGTATATCTAAAATAGTACAGGGTGTGCGAAAATTATCCAACCCCCTATTTTAGGATACTTTTCACCATAACTTGGTTAGGAATATCGATATATATATATACATCGAGATCTTGGTGTCTTTTTAAAGCCCACATTCGTAGCTTTAAAATGACACCAAGATCTTGGCGTATGGTTATTCCTATCAAAAATTATGGTGAAAAAAGTATCTAGATATATCTTATTATAGGGAGTCGGATAATTTCCGCACACCCTGTAGAAATTTGTCCCCATGGGACCATCTAGATGAACTTAATGAATTTTTAGTGATTTTCTTAAGCAAGTACAGGGTGACCCAAAAAACCGGAATTTTTCGATTTTTGCGAAAATTTGTCAAAACTATCCCTATTAGGAGTATTTTTATGACTCGTTGGTTTTGTGTCGAAAGGTTGCCGTTCAAGTGGAACGGCGACTCATCGGTGAAGATGCCGTCCGCGACCAGATGTTCGCCAATTTCCAGAAGGCCTTGGCAAAGTCGAACTCGGCGCTTTTCGTTGGTTTCCCTCCTTCGATTGGCAGTATAACTTTTCGTACAATTGTTTTGTACAATTATTTTTCGTACGGGTACTTTTCATACAATTGTTTTTCGTACGAACTTTTCGTACAGGTACTTTTCGTACAATTATTTTTTGTACGCATTTTTCGTACAGGTACTCTTCGTAACAGAGGTCGAAAAAGGGGCCTAAGCCCCGGGACTAGCCCCCGAAAGCCTCCGGGGGCTGGTGACTTTAACGAAAAATAATTGTACGAAAAGTACCTGTACGAAAAGTTCGTACGAAAAATATTTGTACAAAAAGTTATACTGCCCTTCGCTTTGGTATAGGTATCCGATGGACTTTGGTTTTCTTGAGGGTCTTGATCTTTTGCAATACTTTGAATTGAACTCGTGAAATCTCTGTCGCTCGTGCCACTTTGCGCGCCGACAAATGCGTGCCCGGGATTCGCGGCGGGTTTTGAAGCAAACGTGCTAGTCTGTTGATGTTCTCTTCGGTTCGCACCTTCCTCTGGCGCCCACTCCCAAGTTCCTTTCGACACTTCCTTGTTGCGCTCGGATTTTTTTTGCATGCGTCATAGATCGTCGATTGTTGTTTCCAATCGCGGGCGTCGCGAAGCGCGTTCGCGACGCGAAATTTATAAATGCGCTACAGCTTCCAGTCCAGGCTCAATAGGGTTCGAATTTCGATAAGATCCTCCTTAGATAACACAGTCATTTTGAAGGCTAAATTTGCAATTTCAGTGATAAGATAAAGAAAGCATTTTCAAAGGTTTTCGACTCGCGCAATCGATTTCTCGCATCAAAATACTCCTAATAGAGACAGTGTTGACAAATTTTCGCAAAAATCGAACAATTCCGGTTTTTTAGGCCACTCTGTACCTTTTCTTTAGCTCGGGGCTCAAAAATAATGGCGGAATCGATTTTTCACATATGATTTACCATTGAAAAGTGTCGTTATTGTCTGAATTTTAAGTTAAAGAGAAATGATTTTCTATTTTAGGGCCCTCCAACCCTTTATAATGAGCATATAAGGTATTTTCAAGGGCGACTCTACATCTCGCCCAAAATCAGCTCGACCAAACGACAATTCGCCCAAACCACAGCTCGGCCAAACGACATCTTGCATAAACTACAGGGTGGCGCAAAAGTTCGGTCCATATTTTGGTTTTGTTGATTTTCTTGTTTTGATCATAACTTTGGATCCAGGCGGCCATTTTTCACGATCTTCGTGTCATTCGATAGTTCCGATTCTAAGCTTTCAATTGACACCAAGATCATCAAAAATGGTCACTTGGATCCAAAGTTATGATCGAAACAAGAAAATCAACAAAACTAAAATATGGACCGAACTTTTGAGCCACCCTGTACAACTCGGCCAAAATACAAGTCTTCCAAACCACAACTCGGCCAAACGACATCTCGCCCAAATTACAACTCGGCCAAAACACAACTCGCTCAAACTACAACTTGGCCAAAATACAACTCGCCCAAAACATAACTTGGCCAAATACAATTCGGCCAAAATAATACAGGAAATTTCCTGACCTATCCTGTATAATTTAAATACACATAACAAGTTCATTCAACTAAACTCACTTTTTTAATTTGGCCGAGTAATATTTTGAACGAGTTATATTTTGGCCGAGTTGTGTTTTGGCCTAGTTGTGTTTTGGGCGAGTTGTAGTTTGGCCGAGTTGTGGTTTGGGCGAGTTGTCGTTTGGCCGAGCTGATTTTGGGCGAGATGTAGGGTCGCCATTTTCAAGAAGTCTATATGGGGACAAATTTCTGTTAATTTAGATTAAAGGACCAGACTACTTTCGGGGAGTTGATTCCATGAGAAAGAGCTGAAAATTCTGAGCATTTTTGGCTAAAATGCCATTACTTGAAAATCTAAGGGTAAAAAGTTATGAGCAAAACAAAATTGTGAAAAAAATTCAAACAAGTTTAAACATTGAAACGAATTGCCGGCGCTCAATAAAAAAAATATCAATCATAAAAGTTTGTGTATTGAAACGAATTTTTTGGGTATTTACGAAAGAATAAATACAGCACTACCCGAAAGGCCTTTTAAAATCGGGAATGGAGAATATTTTTTTAGACCGGTTTGAACAAAATTGGAAGGTGGCAAGTTTATAGTGTTACATGTAAGCGTAGTTTTTTATTTAAGAGACGATATCTCGAAAATTCGAACCTAGGTGGCAGTAGTGTTAAACGGTTCGAGTGCTCTTTGAATTTATAAGGTGAGATTAACGCATAGGAAAGTTTTTAAAAGTCATTTCAAGCCAAAATTCGATCCCTAAAAAATTCAAAACCATGTCCGAAGCTCAACACCATCGATTTTACGTCTATTTTTTGAATTTTCTAACCTCTCTAAAACACCCAAGATAATTTTTTCGGCTAAAATTTCTTTCTGGCAGATATATTTCAATATGGAGAACATTTCTAGCGTGGTTTCGAAAAAATCCGAGAAATTTTTTTCGGTCTCTCATTTCTACTGCCACGTGTAAAAATAGCTCAAAAATCGAAGTTTCTCAGATTTTTTCGAAACCATGATAGAAATGTTCTCCATATTGAAATACATATACCAGAAAGAAATTTTGGTCAAAAAAAAATTATCTTGGGTGTTTTAGAGAGGTTAAAAAATTCAAAAAATACACGTAAATGGTATTGAGCTTTGGACATGGTTTTGAATTTTTTAGGGATCGAATTTTGACTCGAAATGACTTTTAAAAACTTTCCTATGCATTAATTTCATTAAATAAATTCAACTTGGAGCAAGTTCGAACCGTTCAAGGCAACCTTTGAACACTCAAGAAAGTGTCTCTTAGAGAGGATCTATACTTCACTCGCGAGTGCTGCAAGGTAAATTTACTCGCTGCGAGTACTCGCAGTGAGTGCTCGTGCATCTCTTGCTACACCTTGACTCGCAAGTTACTCGCAACGAGCACTTGCAAGCTTAACTTAGTCCATTTTTTTCAAAAACGACCAAAAATACTTTTTTCGTGCCAAAAATATTTTTTCCACGTAGGTAGCCCCCCTGTTTGGGTTAACTTTCTTTTTGAAAAAATTTAAGCTAATTTTTTTTATCACTCGAGGGTATCTAACATGGGAGACATGATCGATATTATTTTTTAATAAAATTTTTTTATAAAATTAAAAAATTAGGGGGTACCCCCTAAAAATTCAAATTTTTCAAAAAATTTTTTCAAATTTGAAAAATATGCGAATTTCAAAAATGTCTCTCAACCGGCTAATTTTTTGTACTCGGGGGTTTTCGGCTATGGGGAACACGATATTAATTTTTAACAAAAAATTTTGTAAAAATTAAAAAATTAGGGGGTTACCCCCTAAAAATTCAAAATTTTCAAAAATTCGATTTTTATTTCAAAAATTCATTGAAAAAAATCGAAAAACTTGAAAAAAATTGAAAAAATCGAAAAATTTCAAAAAAAAATTAAAAAATTTTTTTTGAAAATTTTCAATTTTTCGAATTTTTTCAATTTGAAAATAGATTTTGACATCAAAATCTGTTCACAACCCTAGAACCAACAGACAAGGATTCGAGTCCGGTCCCCTCCAACTGAATTTTGCCTATAATCCTCGCGAGTACTCACAACCTTTCGTCCGTCGAAACGTTGCGAGTAAACTCGCACGAGTAACTCGCGCAAGTAACAAATATAGCTGGAAGCAGCGAGTACTCGCAGCCCTTGCGAGTAACTTCGGACCAATTAAAAATGAAGTGTAGCTGGAGACGTTGCGAGTACTCGATGCGAGTTACTCTCCACGAGTTAAGTATAGATTCTCTCTTAAATTTTGTCCCCCCCCCCATAAAATACTAAGAGACGATATCTCGAAATATCGAATCAGTCTAGAACAAGGGTGGTCATAGTAGCAAATTTTCGAATCAGATTTTGAAACCTAGGTTTTTGAGATCGCTGAACACGAATCTGAAGTCCGTATTTGAATCCGACTTTTACTTTTCGAGATCCGGGAGGGTGACTAGGAGTAAATAATAGGCAAAGAAATTTTGTGCACTCGAAAAACGCCTAGGAGTTAGATCAAAAATAGTGCATTTTTGGATACCTCAAAAGTGAGAAAAATTGCTCTATCTTCAAAACTTTGGGGTTTTGAATAGGGGTTGTATAGACGAAAATAAAGTAGAATTCATCTTTCCAACGACACCAAAACCATTTCATATGACTGGCCTGAAATATGACCATTTGAGGTTGGGGATACATTTTAAAAAGCCACCCTCACGGATCTCGAAAAGTTGGATTCAAAAACGGACTTCAGATCTGTGTTCAGCGGCCCCAAAAACTTAGGGTATTCCATGGTTTCAAAAATTGATTCGAATTTTCGCTACTATGGCCACCGTAGGATTTCGAGACATCGTCTCTTAATCAGAAATCCACGAAAAAATCAAGTCCGTAAATAAAATCTTGTAAAATAAGCCCGTTAATAATGCCTCGAGGTAAATTCCATCATAATGCGATATGGTCGTGAGGTAATGAAGTATTTCGTTGTAGTTGTGGCTCACCTGGGGAGCTCAGGATCCATTTCTCTACACTTCAGCACACCACAACATAATAGCTTTAAGTTTTAATGAGAAGTGAGCCCAATTAAATGCTTAAAGCTCTTTAAATATATGTATCTTTAATCATTTTCCACTAATTATTTCCATCCGCTTGAGACAATTAATCCTGGAAGGTTTTTATTTCCGTAAGTTTTAATTTCAGTAAAGGCTGTTTTCTCGGAAATGCCGAGTTGCGGATTTGTAGTTTTTACATTTTTGTATTTGGACTACAAACTACAAAAATGTCTCTAAATTTTTTGAAAATTTTCATTAAATTTGGCCATCAACTTCAAAGCCTATAAGCTCCGCGCTGCAATTGCCAAATCCGGTGATCTTGGTCTTAAAAAATTCGTCATTAACCATATTTTGATGAAATAGAACGATTTTCTCAATAAACTTTCAAAAAGCCCCTAAAAATGGAAAAGGTGACAAAATTCACAACATTTTCGATGCCATTTTTAGGGGCTTTTTGAAAGCTTATTGAGAAAATCGTTCTATTTCATCAAAATATGGTTAATGATGAATTTTTTAAGACCAAGATCATCGGATTTGACAATTGCAGCACGAAGCCTATAGGTTTTGAAGTTGATGATATATTTTTTAAATTTAAATGTTGTGAATTTTGTTAGAATTCTCGTTTCAATAACCTAAAACAATGTTCAAATTGGATAATTTTGGTGTCAAATTGTTCGTTTCATTTAGCTATAAAAAATTGCTACAATGTTCATTTATGAAAATTTTAAAAGATTGATGCAAAAATCGATTTTTCCGGAAAAAATTCAAAAAAGTTTGTGTATTCAACGAAGAGCTTGTAACAAATTCAAAGTTTCAAACGCAATTATCTCGAAAACTACAATGATTCAGAACATGCCATAAGAACAAGAAATGCTCCATTTTTCATGATCTTTCCGAATATATCATTTTTTTCATATGATTGTAATTTACTGGACTGGTCCTATAAATCATTTGACTACTAAACGAATTTTTTCTACTAAAAATGTAAACTTTATTTGATAATGATAACAAAAAATAATGCAAAATTCATATTTTTATAACAAAATAATATAATTTACCATAAAAATTAAATATCATAGCAGTTATATAGTCTATAGTCTGTACTCCAAATTTTAGGCTATTAGGCATCCAGGGGCATGATTGTGATTTTTCTTCTATAAAAATCGTGGTCCATCAGGGGGATGAAGATTATTATTTATTACATAACTATATAAATGCCCCTTAAAGGATCAGTCTGGTAGGAAAAAAGTTGTCATTTTTGTGTATATTCAGAATGTTCATGAAAAATGGAGCGTTTTATGTTTTTATGATAAATTATGAATCGTTGTAGTTTTTGAGAGAATTGCGTGTGTAAGTTGGCGATTGTTGAAATGCTGTGTATTACAGCGAAAGATTGCACCTGGGTTTTTCCCTGAATCAATAAAATCTGTATATTGAGAAGAAAATAATTCAAAATCCTTGAACATTTAGAATTAGATAAATACAGCATTTTTTATAATTCAACAAGATGAATAAAATGACACCAAAATTATCCAATTTGAAAATTGTTTTGGGTTACTGAAACGAAAACTTTCCAAAAAATTTAACTGTTTTCGTTTCAATAATTCAAAACAATTTTCAAATTGGATAATTTTGGTGTCATTTTATTCGTCGAGTTATATAAAATGCTATATTTTTTTTTAAATGTTCAAGAATTTGGAATTATTTTCTTTTCAATATACAGAATTTATTTTAAAAAAATTATCGCCCAGGTATAAGTTTTCGTTTTAATAAATAAATTTCAAAAATCGCCAACTTCAATCGCAATTACCTCAAAAACTACTACGATTCAGAACATACCGTAAAAACAAAAAATGCTCTATTTTCATGAATTTTTACATAGAGTTTTTTCTGAGTGGACTGGTCCTTTAATCATGGAATGAAATTTTTTGATTAAATATCATCATATTTTTATATAAAAGGCACATGCTGGATTTCACACAAGAAGTCTATAGAAAATATAGAGTTAGAGCTTTATAGCGCCATGAGTAACCTGAAAAATGTTATTAAATCACATAAAGAAATTTTAAAAGCATGCAAATTTAAGCAGAAAGATTTAAAATAGTGGCACTTTATAGTGAGCACAATATCACAATAGTATAGTAAGTGTTAAAAAAACAAAATATACAAAAAATAATAGGTTTGTTAACGAATAGGAAACCCGAAAAAGAGTGTTAAAAAATGTGATTAAATTCCATTTTTGTAAACACAGTGTTAAAAATGTGATTAAGTTTCCATTGTTTGTAAACAAAAAATCGAAAAAAGACGAATTTTTGACAAATACCCTTAAATTCATGTTCAGCACATCTGAAAAGTTCTAAATGCCGCTCATTTGCCTATAAAATTTGAAATATTGAAAATCAAGTGAAATTCTGAGTATTGACACGAAAACTTGAATTTTTTTAAATTTTAAAATATAAGCTTGATAGTACTCGTTTAGTGCCTTTTGGAGGATGAGGGACAAGAATTCGAGATCGGTTTTTAAAAATTCGTTTTCCCTTCCGTCAAAAAGCTCTAAACGAGTACCATCATGCCAATAAAATTCAAAAATTTTCAATATTTCGTGTCAATAAACTGACTTTTGCCTGATTTTCAATATTTCGAATTTTATAGGCATGATGATATTCGTTTAGAATTTTTTGTGAGCGAGGAATATGAATCCGAAGTAGGATTTCAAAAATTCACTTTCCCTGTAAAATTATATTTTTTGAACCTGTGTATAAGGGAAACATGTAGCTCAGAAACGGATCTCTTCATTTTGAATACCCACTTTATTGGTCCTAAGCCAAGCCCAAAATGATATATCCGAACCCCTATCCGTTTCCTGGCAGCATGCAAATTTTTCTTTTTACGAAAAAATGTATACACTAAGGGAAATAATCACATTTTGAGTGAGAATACCATCTTGAGAAACTCTTCGTATTGAATCGTGATCACACCATCACGATCTGTGTCTTTATCACGGAATGATGCGGTCAGTGTCTGGAGGACGACACAGAGTTGGATGAAATCGTCGAAGTTGATTCGGCCGGTGTGAGAGCGGTCGAATTTTTGGATTAGCAAAGTGTAGAATCCATCACTTAAGCGATAGCCTAAAAATTTTAAAGTAAATGGAATAATTATGCAAATTTTGTGGGTATATGTAAATTTTGTGGGAATTTGCAAATTTTGTGGGTTTATGCAAATTTTGTGCGTATATGCAAGGTTTGTGGGCATACGTGGGCAAGCAGGGGAGATAGGGAGCTAAAATAAGAAGTGATCTTTGCATACGTAAATTTTTCGGATTTGCAATTTGACAACCTTTTTTTAGCCTCCAACTAAAATTTACGAATTTGCTCCTATACCCTGAAAATAAGAAGTGGGCTCATGTATTTTGGTCAAACAATTTAAGAAGTTCCAAATATAGGAGTTTTTACTTAAGAAATCAACTTTTTTCAAATTTTAGACAAAAACAGAAAAAAGAGGGGAGCCTTATGCATTTTTTCGGATTTTGGCCAAAATAAGAAGTGGTATTACAGTTTTTCGGCTAATAAGAAGTATGGGGGGACAGTCCCCCCCCCCCTTGGTCATGTATGTTTGTGAGTATATGCAAATTTTGTGATATATCAAAATTAATAGCACTGGGTGGACCAAAAAAGTGGATTTGTGTGATTTTTTAGAAAACGGAAATTTATTTTTCTAATGGTAATTTTATGTTTCTTGAGATAAATTTATGCGGGGAATCGATTGCGCGCATTCCCGAACCCTGAAAATGTTTCCCTGACGCTGATTCAGAAAAGTTGAGGTTTTTGGAAATGCGAAAAATGACAATTTTCGTTTCCAAAACAAATATTTTCCCTAAAACGAATTACACCTACCAAATTGAGTCAACGCTTGAGTAAGCTCTCCTCGATCAATATTCCCAGAATTATCCCGATCGAACGAACGGAAACATTTTGTCCAATCATTAACATACTGCCATAGAGCTTGAAACTCTTGAAAATTTATAGCACCATCTCCATTTGAGTCGAACATGCCTAAAATGTGGATATTTATATATATAAACCTGGGTTACCTATCATTAAACGGCAGGTTTCCGGGTTGAAGGGGTTCCAAGTGCCATTTGAAAGGGCAGTTTGAAGCTCGTTTGTGGTGATTTGGCCTGAATTTAAACATATTTACAAAAATCTATTTTTTCAGGGAAATCGAATTTTTGAAAATTAACCTCGGATTCATGTTCAGCACCCTTGAAAAGCTCTAAACGAGTACCATCATGACTATATTTTAAAAAGTTTCACAAATTCAAGTTTTCATGTCAATACAAAAAATTATCCCTGAATTTCAAGTTTTATAGACAATATAGGAGGCGTTTAGAACTTTTGAAGGTGATGAACACAAAGTCCGTTTTCAAATTTTCGCTTTTCCTACTAAAATTCTTTTTTTTAAGTTTTGATATGTTATTTTCTAATCCCTACCAGATCGGTCCTTATCAACATTTTGAAAAATCTGCCACAAATTCGGCTGTTGTGGAGGAGCAGCCGGTGGATAACCGTGTGCGTAATTCATCCGTATTTTATCCCCTAAAATTTTGTTCAATTACACTAGAAAATACGACTATCACGCCTAAATATGCTGACTAATCAACTACTTAATATTCAAACCATTTTTCAAGCACCCATTTAAAATTTTATAAAAGTTGTTATAAACATGATTCATCAAAATTTGAAATTTGTTTAAAATGCGGGCAAGAAAAATGCATGTCCAAGAAAAACGAATTTATATAAACATGAGACGTGTGTGCAGAAAACAGTATTGATTGATTGGCCACGGTCAGAAAAGTGTGAAAGAGAACGAGTTTGATAAGAGAGAGAACTTGAGTCATCTCATTTCCTAACTAGACGTGTCTAAAAAATATGAGAACGAGAAAGGAAAAGAGGAAGAAGAACAAAAAATACAAACAAATATGTCTGTTTATGAGATTTTTATGGAGAAGAAAGGAATGGTCAAATAATAGAGGAATTAATAAATGGAAAATTTGGTCTATGGGCGTAGGAAAAGGAAAAAGTGGCAGACAGCAATTTTTCATGAATGAAATGGGGGGATTCAGACACTTCTGTAGTTCGTTTTTGTAAAAAATGTATCTTTTTGAGGCACAAAATGGCGTTTTTCCTCAAAATTTTTTGGCAAAATCACTAAAAAGGGCGCTTATAATCAAAAATCGATTGTTTGGCAAAAAATAGCCAGAGAGAAAATAAACCAGGCTTGGAGGGGACAGGACAATTGCCAACGAAAATTTGCAACTGTCCGTTAATAAATTTCCATTGGAGAATTGCCAATAGTTGAAATAAAATGTCCATTTTTCCAATAAAAATGATATTTTTCATCAAGACATCATAAAAATTTGGTTATTTTTGTCTAAAAATGCGATTTTTGGCCAAATGCTATTGAATAAAATCGTTGGCAATTGTCCTAGTCCCGATGGAGCTCATTGCATCCGCTACCCTGAACTACCTAGTTATCTACAGTTTTTTCCGGTCGCCTTCCCTCCTCCAAACTTTGCTCATATATGAGAGTCATCCTATCATTGAATGAATTAATAGAATAGGACTCCTACGACGCAATATGCTTTCAAAAACCTCACCTTTAAAAGTATTCCGACGAAAAATTTTAGGTGTTTTCATACTAGAAAAGTAAACCTATCCGCTATTCCTATACAGAAATTCTTTCTTATATAGACCTCAATCAAAACCCCAAATGACATCTATAAATGGATTTTTTGACACTAAAAAAGAAAGCTAAGAGGTTTCAAAATAAATCCCTTTTCAAAATGACATTTAGAAGAGGATATAAAACCAAAATAATTTCAAAAAAACAAAATTGACAGTTAAAAGAGGTTGAGTCAAAAAATATAGACAGCTAAAAGTGGGCATTTTATCGGGATGAAGAAAGAGACAAGTTTAAGTATCTTTACTCCAGAGGAAGAACGCATCACTTGATAAGCGGATAAGTGAGGATGACTAAACAATGACGTAATTTAGAGAGAAAGAAAACCTCCCCAATAAGTTAGACGTAAGAGCGATGGGAAAAATTAGATGATGAGCAAGCGGCAAAAGGTTATTTTTGAAATTTTCAATGTCTACATCATCAAAGTGAACAAGAAGGAAAAAACACGTGAAAAATGACGTAAAAATGAAGAAAGCGAGGGAGTAAACAAGATGAATCATTAGTAGGAAAAAAATTCAGAAATTGGAACACTTGGAAATTTTTATTTTTACGCATGATTTTATTCTTTTTTTAAACGTCTCTTATCTCTATTTTTAGTTAAAAATGAAGGAATTAAAACGGTTGATAGACGTTTCGAAAATTTACATTTCGAAACGATTTTATGATTTAAAAAAATCATAAAAGTTGACAT
>JAQGBS010001437.1:0-15748 GCA_034698545.1 Acrobeloides obliquus
CCACAAAGGTCACTTTACTAATTTTTTTCTCTTTGATAAGTTCTACAGAAAAGCCAGACACGTAGAAATTTTTTTATTAAAAAAATTTTATTGACCTTTGTGGGTGATTATCGAAATCTCAAAAGTGCCATTTTTTTGCGCCACCCTGTATTCCTAATGTAAAAAAACAGAATTTATTTTACAACAATAAATTAAGTATTAACAAAACTTCGCTACTCCACTTTATTTAAAATAAATAGCGAAAGCGGCAATATTGTTTTTAACTTGTGTGAGGTATTCTTCATAGGCTTTGCTCATTTTGAAATTAATACACTTTTATTGTAAGAGGTTCTTTTGATGAGTGATTGCATTATCGGCGTCGTCCACCTTCTTTGGAAGCTCCCATGATTCAAAACAATTCTTGCCTATTTGAATGCGAAGTATTTTATCACCTTTCAAATACTCTTGCACTTTGGCAGTTCTCGCGTGGTTAGCAATCTGAATAAAAAATTAGTGATTTAAAGTGAAAGTCTAAGGAAAAATCTCTTTGAAAATGAATCAAATTAACTATTTTTCTATATTATTAAATATTTTAAATATAGTAAAAGAAAACTCAGTAAAAATAAGTTCGAAAATACCTGGAAATCCACAACGCTAAGTTTTCCGTCGCCGTCAATACCATAATTTGTTATATGAAGATCCGTTAGGAAGAAGAGATGACGAAGTAAATCGAGCTGCAACATTTGTAAGTCATTCCTTGTAGTATCAATAGCTCGGCGAAAGCTCGAAACTAAAATGCATGTAAAATGTAAAGCAATATACCGTTTTCGTGTTAAAAGTAATTTTTATTATTTAAAAGCGAAATGTAAAAAATTAAAAACTATACTGTTTCAAAATTTATCATCTTCATTAGCAATGTAGAGCCCAAATCCAGAACACTGAACATTCGGTAAGAAGTGCACGTTCGGACCAACTTTGATTAGTTCTAACAGCCGATATACAAACAATTCACGGAGATTAGCATTCTGATGGTTTGAAGAGCGAGTTGATACTAGGGGGGGGGGGGCAAAAGTTTCAGACCAGGTGGCCAAAAGAAAAATTAATGTCCAAATAGTGCAAAACAAAAAAGTAGATATTAAAATCACTTACAACAATAATCTCATCTTCATCCTTTGTGCCGATTTGTTGCAGAGTGGAATTAAGACGGAGGATTTGATCCTCATTGTAGAAAAGCTCTTGGTGTTCTTCATCGATTCCCCATAAAGACTCGATCTTTTCCATTACTTGTTTTACCGTGACCTGAATTTAAAAATTCATATTAATCATTAAAAATAAAACTATTACACAAACCTCATTGCTGAATTCGATAGGCTTTTGTGAGACGTTCCTGCATCATCTTGCAGATTAAGAATCACAATTATCTCCATTGGTTTACTTGAAAAACTAAAAAATAGACAATATTAATAATAAAAATTTTTACCTTTTTAAATTTCCTATCAAGAAAATTGTTAATAAAACAACATTTTAAAGTCATTAAAAACTTACTCCAACGCTATGTCATTTCTGAAGAGTCCAACTGGTATATCCTGCTCGAGCTGAAACGCCCTTTGGAGAGTATCCTCACTTATCACACCAGTAATTTGAGCCATAACTTTTAAGGTTCGCTGCCCGTTTCCTCGAACAATTATATGCTTAAAATAAGTTTTTTAACTGGCAAAAAGAATAATATCAAACATACCGAATCCATATCGGCCAACAGCAGAGACAGAGTTTAATGCTGGAAAATGCAAAAGAGACTGCTAGAAAAATTTTTTGAGAAATTGAAGCATAATGTCAAAAGCAAAAGACGCACTACTTAAATATGATAAATAAAAAGTTGGAAAAGAGAACTATTGCCCAGTAGAAAAATTCCTACTGAAAAGACAAAAAATTGTACGAGTGCAGGAAAAAAATATATTTGTCAGTACATTCATATATTAATAATAAAAAATCCAATTCAATAGATTTAGATTTGATGAAAATTATAATTTTTATAATGTAGAACCAATACAAATACAATCGCCGCTCGATATAGTGACACCCCTAGGGATGGGTCGTTAAATCGAATTAGGTGGAGGGTGTCGTTAAGTCGAGTTTTTTTAAAGAAATACATTATATACGTTATAACTGAAGTAAAATTGTCAGGGTTTGTGCTAAACAACGCTAACTGTCGGAAATTTCCGATGGTTAGCGATGTTTAGCGCGGATCCTCAAAGTTTTTCAACACAATGGACAAATTTGAAGAACTTTTTGATCGAAAAAACGTGACGAATCAACTTTTTTCGTCCTTTTATAGTTTCTCTGAAATTCGCATAATTATGCAACAAGTCAGGGGGTATATTACATAAAAGTAAAAGTAGAAAGTGTAAAGTAAAGGTGCAAAGTGCACCAAAAATCCACTTAAAAACTGCAAAGTGCACACTTTGCACTTTTATTTCGCACTTTTTACTTTGCACTTTTGACTTTTTTCGAGAAAAAGTGAAAAGTCGAGCTTGATGCTTCAATTTTGAAAATCAAAATTGCAAACTAAAAGTCAAAAGTGCAAAGTGTGAACTTTGCAATTTTTTAGTGCACTTTTTACTTTTGTGCAATACTTGCCCCCCCCCCCGGGGGGGGGGCAAGTCGTTAAATCGAATTGGGCGGGGGTGTCGATAAATGGCGTGATTTTGGCCACGCTTTGTTAAACAGAAAACAAGCTGGGCTGGTGGTGATAATAGAAAAATAAGGTTCTTGTAATATTATACAAACTGCATACAGGTGGGGGACCAAGAGGAAATTTTTTCGAATTTCGGAGGGGGCTATAGCCCCAGTTAGCCCCTTCCCCCGGCTATGCCACTGAAACTGTCGCTATACACCCTGTACTTTTCTTTTGATAGATGTTCCAGAAAATCTATTTCCAGTTATCTGGCGCACCATAGATCTAAATTGTTTGGAAATTTGATTTTAATACAAAAATTTAGTATGTAAGTGCTGCAGCGAGCTTCTCTAATGCTTTAGCTGCTTGTAAGTCCGATGGTGGTGATGTGATTTCCATTCTTTCTACGGCTGAAAACAACATGCTTGATCGTAAGCAGTTTTTCTCTTTAAGCTGATCGTTTTTTAACTCATCCGTTTAGAAATGGCACTTGCATATGGCGGGCTTTAAAAAGTCTGGATTGGATTTTTTCTAAACACAAATTATGTTTGGCAATGGTCTGATAGCTCAACTGTTTCATATACTAACTGGTATCAAAACTATCCTGGAGCTAATAATATGGCAGCCTGTCCTAATACCCGCGCACCATTTTCTACTCCGAATTTCGATACTCCGAAGCTTGTGTCGATTTCCAACCCACCGGATTTCCGTGTAACGAAGGAGGAAATTTCTGGGAAAATTCATACGATTGTAGTCAACTGTTGCCTTATGTTTGTAAACAAAAAGGCCATTTTTAATTGACAATTTTCTTTAATGGTGGAAGGGCCTTGTCCCTAAGGCCAGGGCAGTAGTATAACAATAAAGGTAGTCCATGCAACTTCCTATTCTTTCCTATTTCGTATAGTTGAGCTAGCAAACTTTTGGCTATTTTCGATGGAGCTGTTTATCATTTCCGAGAACAAACTTTGCTTGTTCTGAATCATTGGATCCACGAATGGAATGGAATGTGTTTTTGATATAAAGCCTCAAAGACGAGACAAACAACTTCCCTCTCTCGATTGATTGAATCAGCCGGTCATTCGAGGAAGTAATAAACAGACTCTTTCCCTTACAAAACACAAAAATTTTTCTCTCTTGTTTGATCCTTCCAAATATAAAGAAAAAAACCCAAAAATATACATTCTCATGATGATTGCTTTTTTCAAATGTGGTGCCTCCTTGTTTTACGGAAAAATTTTCTGCGACTCCCTTATTTTAACCACTGGAACGAAATCGGTGCCCCCAAAAAGTCCCAGGATTTTTTGATGATGCGAATTTGTAGAAAGAGAGAACATTTTTTTTCAAAAATCGTGCTGGCTACGGCCCTGGCCTAGGGGAAAAGATCCTCCCCCAAAAATTGTCAAATAAAAATGACCTTTATCCACTTAAAAGTGGTGTCGATCGTCTTCTCTCATCGTCCTCTACAACTTCTGTTTTAGCACTGGCTGGTTTAAATCAAGCGTTCCCGAGATCCCTGAGGGTGTCACTAAATATTGGTAAGAATTTCATAATCCTACTACATTAAACGTGTAATGTGTGTCTGTCTGTGCAGTCAATCTTGGGAACGCATGATTTCAACCCCCAGTGCTAAAATAAAAGTTGTAGGGACGATGAGAGAAGATTGACACCAAGATAATCGAATAGGAGACAAAAAATTTTTCACTTTTTGCCCCTTTATTATTTTACCCTCGTGTTTTGTCGCTGGAAACGGCCTCTGATAGCTGGGGGAGGGGGGTCCCTGGGTTATAATGTGAAAAATTTAATTATTATAAAACGTTTATTCCCTTATAGCATAATACGATTAACGTGGACATAAATATAGCATATTAAAAATGTATATGTTGCATTCGATCCAAAGATTCACCCGACTCAGAGTCGAGTACCCGATCCAGAGTTCCCAGGATCGGGTACCCGACTCAAAGTCGGGCGAATCTCTGGATCGGGTGCAACATATACAAAACGTATTTGGAAATGAAAATGCTTCCAATTTTCTTGATTTATAGTCGTTTGTATAGCCCAGCAAATGCATTACAATTTGGACAATAATGTTCCGCATCCTAAGTGTTTAGTGTATAATTAGATAACTATCATTCTTCAGCATACGTGAGCCAGGGATGGGATCAGCGATCAAAAATGCGAATTGGGTCTATAACAAATCGAATTTCCGCGAGTTTGATATATAAAAATGCGAATTTTTTGGCGAATTATTTTGGATGACCCATTTCGCATTTTTCACATAAAAATCTCAAATTTTTCGCTCTTTGCTCGAAAAAATGCGAATTGGATACTTAATTTTTTTGCGAATGCGGCAAAATGAGGAGGGATCATGGATCATGTCCCCCTCCCCTAGCCCACGTATGATCCTCAGAGTCTCTATCTTCTTCAAGCCTACTTACCTTACAATCATCTATACACAAAGGGATAGCACAACAACCCATCCAACATCTAAAGAAATGTGATGATATTACACATTTTTAATTTCTTGTCCTTGGGGCTAGCATGTGTTTCAAATTTGAAAAAAGGAAAAAAGTCTGAAGCCACTATTGGAGAAAAAAGTACTCAAATTTTTTTGGCAAAATAGAGGGTAGGTATAGTCGATTTTTTCAAAAGAAATTGATATCATCGATTGAATCAGGCAACATTTTTTTATGAAATATATCATTTGTTAAGGATAAGGAATCAAAATTTACGGATAAGGAATCAGGATTTTCTATTAAATTATGTCCGGTCTTCATCTTCTAACAATAATCTTCCTCCTAATCATATTCGACACGCTATTTTTTAGAATTTTGCCTAGTCCCTTAAAGTTTTAGGAAAAATTTTTCGAATTTCGGGGGACCCGGGCCCCTGGTTACGCCAATGACTAAGCGGCGTAGGCTTAGGCCTATCTGAGAATTTCTGAAACTTTCAGATATGACGGTAACATATATAAAAGATTCATATTTTAGCTATCCAAAGCCTTTATAAACTAATAGGTATAGTTTTTTGCAAGACACAATCAAGCGTTACATGATAGTGGTAAAAATTTATTAATTCATGCAAGAATGATAAGTTAAAGACTAGCTGTTCAAAAAGCAAATTCAAAAAACATCATTTGTATGTAAACGTAAAATACGCGATATGCCTTAAGGTTTGTTCACAATGCACACAAAAGTGAAACGAAAAATGACACTTTTTTATCATTTTTCTTGTCTTTTCGTGTCACTTTTCTCATCAGTTTTTATTTTCGTGATCACATCAAAACGTTCAATTTTAATGGTTTTTCGGAAATTTTTTTTACGTTTTGTAGCGCAAGCTTAGGGCTTTAAGATGAGATATAGTTCACTTGGTTTGGTTGGATAATTATTAAGATATGGTTGATTTAATAAAAAGACTCCACAAACTCATGGAAAGCACGGTTACAACACTAATTGTGAACTAGCCTTTAGCAATAAACAAAAATGTCAATAATAAAGAACCAGAAATTACATAAAAATAAAATTCGATCAATTCGTTCTTCTTTAAATGCGCTTATATTGGCCCAGATATGAATTGCAGTTGGGACAAAAGTGCTCTACGTCCTAGAGAGAAAAGGTGTAAAAAAGAACAGGGACTGACACGTTCTACGATGCAGATTTTGGGCATCCTCACCAAAAATTACGAATTTTTTCCAGCAATAAACTGGAAACAGAGAGTCTTCGGTGCTCCGGTTCGGATTTGCTTCCGAGCATCAAGCGGCGCTCCGCTTCCGAGCTTGAAGGACCGGTAATTACTGATCCTATGCCTCATGCTATCAGATTGGTAATTACTAGTGATCGATCCCGTCCCGGATCCCAACCTTCCCAGACTCAATCTCGTCTCGAGTCGAGATAAAAAACACACCCCTAAAAATACTCCTTCCCCTAAGTTTTTATACACCTGGTCACTTAATTTTCATAGTCCACTCTTCCTCGGGCACCCCCACATTTTATGAGCACCCCTTTTCCTCGACCCAGATCTGCAACGTAGAAACATGTCCGAGTTGGGAACAGTACCTGACAATCTTCAATACAAAATGGAATCAGACAGCAACCCAACCAGCACCTAAAAAAGAACACAATAGCAGGTTATAGAAGTGGATTGGTTACTAAGTTATAGTGAGGGTTATTTTTGCATCAAATTAGTAAAACACTATAGATGTTACCTCACAACACTCAAACAATGTATGGAAACGATGGAACAATGCGTGTAAGATAGCATGCAAAAAGAATTTTGGAGCTCTTCTCCCTGGGGAGACGCAATCAACAGGATTCCAGAAAATTATACTTTTTTGAAGTAATTTTATGGAAACATATCCTCTAAAGGCTTAGGCTTAACCTTAAGCAGGATTTATACTTCTGTTGCGCGACGCGTCGCAGAGCAATTACGTTTATAGTGCAAACAATTTTTCCAATGTTGTTTATAGTTGTTGTCGCGCGACAGCCTGCGACATCGCAAGTGCTGACCACGCGACGTCATGTGACATCGTGCGACGCGACACAAGACCGAGTGGTAAAAAATTTGGCTCCAAGCGGGAGCCAAATTTTTTACCACTCGGAAAGCGCGACCTTGTGACAATTGAGCCACTGTTTTGTCACTGCACCACCAAGGCCTGTTGATGGAGAAACGTTTTTTCAAACCAAGTTCTATTGCGCGACAAGTTGCTCGCACGACAAGTCTGTCGCGCGACAGACTATAAACACCAACCGCGACACGTCGCGAGATACAAAAAGCACTATCGTGGGACAGACTATAAATACCAACTCGCGACGTGTCGCGCGACACAAAAATGCACTGTCGCGTCGCGACGGAAGCATAAATGGTGCCTAAGCCTTCCATTTCACGGCCAATATTTCCCTACCAGGTGGTCCATATGAAAGACTTATTGTAATATAGCATACCCAACTTAGGCTTAGCGCGCTAGTTGCTTATACATTTGTTGAAGAAAAGAAAATCTTACCCGAATAAAAGACATCCACCGACTAGAAGCCATGTAAGAAGACCGGCATTGTACTTAACCTTGGTGACAACTTGTTGGTGACAATGGGGACATGTCATATCTAAATTTTATTTTCTAGCCATTACATCTAAGCCGATCGCAAAACTCACGAATCGATTTTGGTCCAAAGCTATCTAAAAAAAGAATTTTATTTAAACCTTGATGAATTGATATAATCTCTTACGGTCTGCCACATAAACATAGGTTGTTTGTGTTGTTGGTGGGATTGTTGGTGGTCCACCCAAATGTGGAGGAGGTCCACCCAAATTTGGCTGATATTGAGCTAAAAAAAGATTGACCATATGTGTTTAGCTTTCATTTTTTGGGAATTTTTTGGAGCTTTCTGTAATTCCTACGTCCATATGTACTAGGATAGCACAAGGTGTTAAAGTCCGTTTCCGCCCACAATATAAAAGTCCGGAGCGATGGCCAAGTGGTCTAAGGCACGCATAACATCTGGGTTGACCCCAAGGTCTCAGGTTCGATTCCACCTGGAGTCGAATTCTTTTTGCAACAATTTAAAATTGATAAAAAATTTGTGCATAGGGATATTTTTATGCTTGGAGCCAATCCAGATGTTGCGCGCGTCTTAGACCACTTGGCCATCGCCCCGAACTTTTTCCCATTGGTGGCAGAAACGGACTATATCACAATGTGAGTAGTGGAAAATACACCGTCTATATTTACCAATTAATAGGCATCCGTTTTAGGTCTCGGTAGCACAATGGTAGTACACTTGGACGGTAGCCAGGTGGTCCGGGTTCGAGTCCCGGTTGAGTCCAAAAACTTTTGCCCAATTTCATATTACCTATGTGTGTTGATTTTTTTCTTATTTTTATTCACTTTTCTTTCTATAATCTCCCCTGACAATTAGATCAAGAAAACGTATTTAATAATGTCTTCCTAGAATATTTCCAGCGACGAAAATAATACCTTTCTTAATCAAAACATTAGTGGTTACTATAGAAACAAAAAGAATTAGCTTAAGTGCACGTTTCTTAAAGGACCAGTCTACTTTCGGGGGGAAATGCCATATGATAGAGCACAAAATTTTGAGTATTTTTTTCTTTTACGTCACTAATTGAAAATTTAACGGTAGAAAGTTATGAGCGAAATAAAATTTCGAAAAAATTTTTCAACCAAATTTGTTTATTAAAGCGATTAGCCTGCATGAAATTTTGCATTGAAACGATTTAGAAATCATTATAAAATTCAACATCCTTGATGTTTTAAGACAAAGAAAAAGATGGCATTTTTATAACTCATCGAGACGAATAAAATGGCTTCGAAATGATTGAAATTGAAAAATTTTTTGGGTTATTGAAGCGATTAGCATGAATCAGAATTTTCGTTTCAATAACCCAAAACATTTTCCAAATTCAATAATTTTGGAGTCATTTTATTCGTCTCAATGAGTTATAAACAAATGCCATCTTTCTTTTTTTATGATTGATTAAATCGTTTCAATGCAAAATTTCATTGATGCCTGAGTGCTGGCTAATCGATTCAATGTACAAACTCGTTTGAAATTTTTTTTAACAAGATTGTTTTGCTCATAAATTTTTACCGTTAGATTTTCAAATAGTGCCGTAAAAACAAAAATTGTTCCAAATGTTGTGCTCTATCATATAGCATCATTTCCTCAAAAGTAGACTTTAAGAAAAAACTTAATCTTTTAAAAAGTGAAAACCAATTTTGCAAAAAAAGAAATGAAAGCTTACGTGCATATCCAACATTCGAATGTGTTGGTGCGCCATGAGGAGGAGGGGGATAAGGTGTATTGGGATTCGGATACATATTCGATTTGGCTTCATCTAAAACATTGTGTATCTTACTTAGTGACCCATTTTGTCAAAAATTGAAAAATTCGTTAAAAATCGAAAATTCTTTAAAAATCGAAAACTTTGTCAAAAAATTTGTTAGTCGCTTTTCCACGAAAATTCGAATTTTAGTTCATTTTCGCGTCAATACACCCATTACTTTCTCTGAATCAGGGTCAAGAAAGCATTTTCACGTTTCGGGAATACGCGTAATCGTTTTTCCGGCATAAAATTTTTTTCGATCCCCCTCGGCTTCCGGTACTGAGTTAATATTTATGTTTTCTGTAAATTATATATAAAAAATTACCATAAGGTGGGGGTGCCTCTGGGTTACTCATGATAACTGAATAAGGTTTTGCTTTTCCAACAACTTACAAGAAAAGCTAAAAATGTTAGAACTAGTATTGATTAGGTATCTCCTACTGAACGTGAAATTTTTCGGAAAAAATTTTTTCATCATTTGGAATTGACCCCTCTAGGGGTAATTTTATGCGGAGGAATCCGAATTTCACATTTACAAGAACTGAAAATCTTTCTCCGAATCAAGGAAAGGCTATTTATATGATACATTTTTGACAAGAATTACTTACCACACATCATATAAATAGCCTTTCCTTGATTCGGGGAAAGATTTTTCAGGTATCAGAAATGTGGAATTCGGATTCCTCGCATAGGCTTAAGCCTAAGCCTAGGCCAAAGCTTAAGCCTAAGCCTAGATCTATGCTTAAACCTAAGCCTAGGCCAAAGCTTAAGCCTAAGTCTAGACCTAAGCTTAATCCTAAGCCTAGGCCTAAGCTTAAGCTTAAGCCTAAGCTTAAATCTAAGCTTAAGCCTAGGCCTAAGCCTAAGTCTAGATCTAAGCTTAAGCCTAAGCATATGTATAAGCCTAAGCCAAGGTCTAAGCTTAAATCTAAGCTTAAGCCTAAGCCTAGGCCTAAGCTTAAGCCTAGACCTAAGCTTAAGCCTAAACCAAAGCCTAAGCATAAACTTAATTTTCTTAAATTTATCGTTGAATTCACCCAAATGAAATGGGTGAATTCAACGAGCGATTTAACACGTCATATAAATAACCATTTCTTGATTTGGGGAAAGATTTTCAGATCTGGAAATGTGAAACTCGGATTGCCCTCATAAAATTACCCCTAGAGGAGTCATTCCAAATGATGAAAAATTTCGAAAAATTTCATGTTCAGTGGTACACCCTAATCGATACTAGTTCCAAAATGTTTGCTATAGATTATATTTCATTTTCACATGCTCGATTAAAAAAATAACGCATCAAAAATCATTTAAAAAAATAATTCCAACACTTAAACTGAAATGAATCGTGATAATTATTAATTAGTTGGTTACAGCCCACAAATCTATATAAAACAGACCATTCTAAAAGAGCAATAGCCTATTCCACGGGCATGCAATTTTTTGCCTTTCCCATTCTGTGCCTTGTTGACAGCTGAGCTGACTGGAAATGACTAGGGTGCGACGCACAAAAAACTCTCGCTTCAACAAAGCATCGATTGGTTGCCCAGCCGTTTTGGTTGCTTATGATAACAGTCATAGAGTTTGGTAAACGAAGAGATTGTGGGACACTTATAACACCGATATTAAAAACGAATTTACACGTCATTTCTTGTTTCATTCAATATGAAATTCTGAACTGTAAATCTTTTGTTAAGATTTGTCTTTTCGTTGAAAAAATTGTTTTAAAGAAAAAAGGTACCAATTTTTGTTGATATTTGTAAAGTTCATGAAAAATGGAGTACTTTTTGTTTTTACAGTAATTTCTGAATCGTTGTCGTTTTTGAGAGAATTGCGTTTGAAGTTGGTGATTTTGAAATTTTGTGTACAGGTCGGCCAAAAAGTTCTGACCATTAGTGTTTATTACTGAAGGGCATTGCGAGACCTTTCAGCAATACCCCCATCATGGCTCTATGAATAGGGGTTCCTGAGGAGATTGGTAGTACTGGTAGTACCGGTACTACCAATACTACCGATAGTATCGATAGTATATTCCTGAAAGGTCTCGCAATGCCCTTCAATAATAAACACTAATGGTCAGAACTTTTTGACCGACCTGTATTACAACGAAAACATGAACGCAGTAAAAATCCGTCCCTGAATCAATAAAAATTGTGTGTTCGAAAAGCTCATAGAAAAATGGAGCACTTTTTGTTTTTACGCTAATTTCTGAATCGTTGTCGTTTTTAAGAAAGGTTTGCGTGTGAAGTTGATAATTTTTGAAATTTTGTGTATTACAACGAAAACATGAACATAGTGAAAATTCGTCCCTGATTCAATAAAAGTTCGTAAAGTTCATGAAAAATGGAGCACTTTTTTACGGTAATTTCTGACACAACTTTTATTGAGTCAGGGATGAATTTTCGCTGTTCATGTTTTCGTTGTAATACACAAAATCGTCAAATTTACACGCAATTCTCTCAAAAACGACAACGATTCAGAATTTACCGTAAAAACAAAAAATGCTCAATTCCTCATGAACTTTACGAATGTTGAGAGAATTGCGTGTGAAGTTGGTGATTTTTAAAATTTTGTGTATTACAACGAAAACTTGCACCTGGGTCGTGACGGTAAACTCTTTCCCTGAATCAATAAAATCTATATATTGAGAAGAAAATAATTCAAAATCCTTGAACATTTAGAAAAAAAATCAATACAGCATTTTTTATAACTCGATGAGACGAATAAATTGAAATTTTCAGTTTTTTTCAAGTATTTTTGAGCTGCAATTAAATTTGTTTAATTAAGAAAATAAACATAATAAAATTAATTTTCTTTCAAATCAATTCCTGAAATAATAAATAAGACTAATCAGCACGAACGAGATAAAGCGGAAGAATAAAGAACAGCATAGAAAATTTGATAGTGAAGATGAATCATCCTTATCAGGGTTGCCGTTTTTATAGGGTGATCAATGATTTACCCACGTATTTAAAAAGCTCGCCAAAAATCGAGTTTAAGTCCATTTCAGTCGCCCGATAACTCATTCGATAGTCACCGAATTTTTTAGAAAAAAATTACAGGGTGCCCAAAAAAACGAGAATTTTGCCAAATTTTGGGAATTTTTTGAGAAAATTTTTTTTTAAAAACATCATTTCTAGGGGTAAAAATGGCTGAAAAACACGAATCCGGCGTCCAAAAAATTTTTTGGCCCCAAAAAACCCTTTAAAATAGCAAAAAAACGTGTTTTTTAAGCCCACATCTTAGAAAAATCCATATTTCACCAAGTTTTTTCATGTTTTTTGTTATTTTAGGGGGTTTTTGGGGTCAAAAAATTTTTTGGACTCCGGATTCGTGTTTTCCAGTCATCTTTACCCCTAGAAATGATGTTTTTAGAAAAAAAATTTTCTCAAAAAAATGCCCGAAAAATTGGCAAAATTCTCGTTTTTTTTGGGCACCCTGTATTAAAAAATATTTTATTATCAATTTTTTAGCCCAAAAATACTAAAAAATTATGATTTTTTGAAATTTTCCTTATTTTCAAAATTTTGCCAAAAATCGAGTATAGGACGGGTTTCTTCGAGCGACGGAAATCTTGAAAGAAACGTGGAAACGAAAAGAAACGTGGATATAGTTTTTTTGATGCATCCCTGCGTGGTCGTATGGCGGGAAAATAAGGATTAGTTAGTACTGTAGTGGTAGTGGTAGCAGTAGTCTGTAGTAATAGTTTGTAGTTGTTTTAGTTTGTAGTAGTTAGTACTGATTTTCCCGCCATATGACCACGCAGGGATGCATAAAAAACTATACAAGGATCCACGTTTCTTTTCGTTTCAATGTACACGTTGCCTGATTCAATAAAAAAGTAAATTCGCAGAGAATGCAAGAGAAAAAGTTTCAAGAAATCGAAGCCATTTTTAAGGAAGTTTACAAATAAAACAATTGTTGGTTACAATATAGCAGTGGGTTAAGCGTTGACGCTCAAAAAGAAAGCAGAAACCAACAGTGAAGGTTCAAAACCGGGTGGATCCAACAAACTTTTGCGACTCTCTACGACAGAAGCCTCAAAAAATTTTTCAACAAAAATCAACGCCAAGTTCATGTTCCCCACATAGAAAATATCAAAAACCAGCGTCCTAGCTATTAACCATTTTTGAAAAATTTCAACATGCAACAGAGTCGAAAATTTTACGAAGCCGAATTAAAGGTGTCTGAGCGTGAAGACGCTTCCCTGACCCTGAATCAAAGAAAAATTGATATATTATCATTGCTTCAATACACACACCCCAATTCCCAGAATCAGGGAAACGTTTTTAAGCTTCGGGAATGCGCGCAATCGATTCCCTGCATAAATTTACTCCCGGAAAGTCATTTTCAGACAGAAAATTTAAAAGTTCTCGATCTTCGTTTCATTAAACACACTCCGATTTCCTGATTCAGGGTTAGGGAAGCGTTGGAAATGCACGCAATCGAAATTGAAAAAAATGTTGAAATTCTCGTGATGCTACATCATTATTTTCTCTGAAATAATTTCATAATAGCCTAAATATCAAAACGAATAACATGAAAATTTGAAACAACAGACGGTTCTTCTTAAACATTTTTATTTCATAGAAAATTCAACTTGGTATAAAGGAAATCACGTGTAGTCTCTGTAGGGTTTAAAGTCCAAACAACTTCTTTAGCTAGTCGAACAACGCTTTTGGCATCATCCCTAGAATATAGACTGCACAATTTTGCAAAAAATGGCGTCTCGAGATTGCATTGGTGAGGACGCTTGTTCATTAATTGGGAACACCCCGATGGTGTATTTGAGAAAGGTTACCGAAGGCTGCAAAGCTCGTATAGGTATGGAATATGAAAATTTTTTTACAGAGTGTATAAAAAACCGGAATTCATGTTTTTTCGAGCCGAAAATTTTTTTCCCAAAAATGATCCTGTCAGGGCTAATTTTATGCGAGGAATCGATTGCGCGAAAACGCTTCCCTTAATCAGGGAATCGGAGTGTGTGTATTGAAGCGAAAATTGGGAACTTTTAGATTTTCTGGGGTTATTTTATGCAGGGAATCGATTGCGGGCATTCCTGAAACTTGAAAACATGTCCTTGATCATGATTCAGGGAAATAATTTTAAAAAATTCGATTTTCATTTCATCACATACTTAGTTCCCTGAAACATGGTCGAGACCGCATTTTCAAGCTCCGAGAATGCGCGCAATCGATTCCCCGCATAAATTTACCCCCTAGAAAGTCATTTTCAGGCAGAAAATCTAAAAAATTTCGATTTTTGCTTCAATACACACACTTTGATTCCTTGATCAGGGTTAGAAAGCGTTGGAAACGCACACAATCGAATCCCCGCATAAAATTAGTCCTAATAGGGTCATTTTTGAAAAAACTTTCTGGTCGAAAAAGCATGAAAAGATCACCCAAATTCCGGTTTTTTATACACCCTGTAAGAGGTTATAATTTTTAGCTGCAAAGTGTGAATATTTAAATCCGGCGTGTTCTGTCAAAGATCGTATTGGGTACTCGATGGTGATGGAGGCTGAACAGGCAGGAAAAATTCGACCCGGACTAACAACATTGATTGAGCCGACTTCGGGGAACACTGGCATAGCATTGGCATTTGTCGCCGCGGCACGAGGATATAAGCTAATTCTCACCATGCCAAGTTCTATGAGTTGGGAACGAGTAAGTATAACCAGTGAGTTACGGCGAGCTGGTCCCCTCTATCTAAAGATCAGGCATGTAGTGGGGGGGGGCAATCCTGACAATTGCCTTCCCCGTTAGGAAAAAGTTTGAAAAAAATCACCTGTATCATTGCCTCACCCCAACGTGAAAACGCTTCGGGGGTGACCCTGATTCAGGGTAGCGTGTTGAAACGAAAATGAAAAAATTACAAAAACTCGATTTTTGAACAAAAATTCCAAATGAACCCCTCTTGAATTTTTTACTTTCCTTAGGCTCTGAAGCATAATTTTTTGAAAAACCTTAGCAAATTTATTGTTTTAGCGTATTCTGCTAAGGGCATATGGTGCCGAACTTGTGCTCACAGATCCATTGAAAGGAATGAACGGTGCCATCGAGCGGGCTCAACAATTGGCTGCAAGTCTTCCCAATTCATATATCTTGCAACAGTTTGAAAACCTAGCAAACCCCAAAATCCACTACCACACCACCGGCCCTGAAATTTGGCGACAAACCGGCGGCAAAGTTGACGTTTGTGTCTTTGGAGTTGGTACGGGTGGAACAATCACGGGTGCTGGCACCTACCTCAGAGAAA
>JAQGBS010001438.1:0-15743 GCA_034698545.1 Acrobeloides obliquus
TGAAGACGATATTAGAAATCTAGCAAAATTAGACCGTTTATTTGATCAATATGGAAATTATATAAGTAATAATATAAAATTTTATAAAAAATCGTTTTTGGCCACCTTATTAAAAGTGACCTTTTTTGTAAGGGCACCTTGCTGAAGGCTCTAGCATTTATGGTTTCGGAGTTGAAAGACCAGTCCATTCGGAAAAACACTATGAAAAAATTATATATTCAGAAAGTTCTGAAAAATGGAGCATCTTTGGTTTTTACGATAACCTCGGAATCGTTATTGTTGCCGAGATAATCGCGTCCGAAGTTGGCAATTTTTGAAATCTGTGTATTACAACGAAAACATGAATCAATAAATATTGTTTATTCATTTCACAAATATTCGACTCAACGCTCAAAAGCCTGAGCTACCCAATGTATTCATTTTTTCAATTTTTTCATTCAATTTATAGGTAACCGTCACAAACGACAAACACCAGTTACTGACCTCACTCCAAAATTTAATGTCCTGCAACCAGCGGCATTTTCAAATCGGATTAATCAAGGGCTAATACTGAAAGCGAATATTTTATCCCCAACGGCTTTTGTCACGGAAATTAACAATTTAGTAGCTATGGTGGTATGTTTTGAGACTTTCTTCGGAGACATAAAAAACATAACAAAAAATTTTAAAAAATTTTAGCACCTAACCTTATCTCCAACCGCCTTCAGTGCCGCAGTTTTAAACCCGTCTATACTCTTCTCTAGAGTACTTTCACCAGTTGCTTTTCGCGCAGAAATTTTGCACCCGAGGATACTTCATGCCTGGGTGCTTAGTCCTACCGCATTTGCAGCTCGAGTATTGTCACCGCGTATTTTGCAGGCTCGAATTGGAAGCCCTTTGAGCATGATCATTAATATTTTATCTCCAGGTAAGCTAAGTAAAAAATGTTCTTGAAAATATCAAACTTTAGGTATAATCCATCCTCGAGTATTTTCTCCAGATGGACCAGCTATAGCTATATTAAGTCCTCAAATTTGGTCACCCAGATTTGGAAGTCCAAATCATATGATTGTAAATGTATGTAATTTTCGTTAGCCAGAATTAAGGGGTGGAAAAAGTCGACCCATTTGAACATCACTACCCAAGATGCCCTAACATAGTTACGAGCCCGTCCTGGTGTCCCCAAAAAAGTGGGGCTCTTCCGGAGTCTGCTTAGGTATGAGGCAGCCTTGGAGTAGAAGTACTTTGGTAACATATTAAGAAGAAAAAAATTTTCGTTTTAGATTTTGAGTCCACCAATTATGTCCGATCCTATCGACGAGCCCAAGAACGCTACAACAATGCAAACTTCTCCGTGGCAACTTTTGGGAAAATAAACAATGTATATTATTGTTAATATTTGCATAAACAAGATAATTAATAAGAATAATTATAAATATTATAGGGTGAGTAAAAAAAGTACATTTTTGTGATTTTTTGGGCCTGAAAAATGTTTTTGAGATCGGAAATTTTTTACTAAAAATGACTCATATTAGGGTAATTTTATGCGGGGAATCGATTACGCGCATTTCCGAAGCATGAAAACGCTTCCTTGACCCTGATTCAGGGAATGAATTCCGTGTATTGACGCGAAAATCTAAAAAATTTCTATTTTCGCCCCGAAAACATCCATCTAGGGGTAATTTTATGCGAAGAATTGATTGCGCACATTTGCTAAGCATAAAAAATTATTTTGACCCTGATTCAGGGAATGGAGTTAATGTACGAGCGAAAAAGAAAATTTTTAGATTTTCGCGTCAATAGACTCCATTCCCTGAATCAGAGTCAAGATAATTTTTTTATGCTTAGAAAATGTGCACAATCGATTCCCCGCATAAAATTACCCCCCAGATAGATGCTTTCAGTACGAAAATAAAAATTTTTTTAATTTTCGCGTCAATACACCGAATCCATTCTCTGAATCAGGATCAAGGAAGCGTTTTTATGCATTCAAGAATGCGCGCACTCGATTTCCTACATAAAATTACCCCTATATAGGTCATGTTTAGTAAAAAAATTTCCTTCCAAAAAATTTTTTCGGGCCTCAAAAATCACAAAAATGCACTTTTTAAACCCACCCTGTATAATAATATACTAATTTCTCAATAGGATTTTTTATTGAGTTTTTCCACATGCATTACATGTAAGTGGCCCAGGGTAGTTGGGACAAGACGGCAAACAGAAATGGGTGACCTCCGGATCACTAACAACCATCCCATCACGAACAATGGTTTTTGGGACTCGGTATGGTAGACCTAAAAATATAAATTTCAATTTTTAAATATTAATAAAATATAAAAACTTATATAACTGAGATTTATACACAGCTTTGTAGAATTGATGGGAGGGGGGTGGCTGACTGACAAGGAAACCTCCAGACATGCCACAACAGAATTGATCGCAGAAAAAAGTTATCTATCGCAAATTTTTAGTTCTCATGATTAATCAAAAGCATCCCCATAGGTTCTGAAACTCAATGTTATGCTCTGTACACAGCTTCTTATGTAACATCATATATTAGCTCTAACCCCTAGTATGGTCACACTACCCACTCGGCAATGAGAGTTTTCTTTTTTTTGATCGATATATACCTCGTTTTACTCGTCTCGTTGAGCTGAATCGAATGGCGTTAACCATTTTTATAATTTCGCCCAGTTTCCATTTATTTTTCATTTTGGACCGCCGTAGGGGTGTGATCTGGACCCTCCCTCTATTATAAAAACTTATGATCGTATGCTTACGGTATTGATATTTAATTTGCTTGCATTTTGAACATTTATAAATTCCATCTGAAGGTACACCAAAATCTTGAGACTGCGGGTTTATGTTTTCGTTAGTCATCCTCTATAAAAAATGAAATTTTACAAAATCACTTTTACCATAAAATACTAAACAATAAAAATTTAAAGGTAAGAATACATCTTTTTACATTGATAGCAACACAAAAATACAGTTAGAGACCACATTGGATGTGGCTAGGACGGAAATGACACTTCTATACTATATCTGTAAATTTTTATCCCCCCCCCCTTCGGCAGGGTTATCCGGTTAGGTCAAAACTGAAAAATTCTTTCGGATCCGTGTTTCCCATATCCAAAAGCCCCGAGTATAAAAAATTAGCCGATTTGTAGCCATTTTTGAAATTCACATAGTTTGGCCTCTTGGCCGGAGGGAGGGGTCCCCTAGACCTCATAGATGATCTTTCTCAGAGTCAGAACATACTTTTTTGGAATCAGAACAAAATTTTAGGCAGATTTAGTCAAGAAAGAAAAAATTTTTAGGACAGAAAAAATTAATCCGGACTGATAAAATCACTTAACTTGTTTACTTCAAAAAGAGATGTCAAGATTGATTTTTTTCCTGATACGATGAGGAAGGATTTTTCTCTTCAAAACATTTTTTCAAAATTTGAAAACGGAAGATAACCTCTGAACATAATAAAAAATTCCGAATCTGATCATGTACCATCCCAGACTAACCATGATAAAATCATTTTTCATGTTTACTTCATATGTACTTTCCAAGGTTGATCTAGATAAAAAATTAGGCATTTTTCGTTTACAAAAGAATTTTTTTGTAAAAACAAAAAATGATGAGGAAGTATTTTTAGAATTTACCTTTTAGAAGTATTTTTAGAATTAACGCCTCAGAAATCAAAGTGTTTTAAAGGACCAGTCCGAGCGGAAAAAAGTTGCCATTTTTTGTTGATATTCGGAAAGTTCATAAAAAATGGAGCATTTTTATTTTTACGGTAAATTCTGAATTGTCGTTTTCTAGATAATTGCATGTGAAGTTGTCAATTTTTAAATTTTGTTTATTACAATGAAAACATGTACTTGAATGTTTTTAAGAAAATTTTTAACTAGTATCAATTCAATACTCGATTTTCATTTGATGCAAATAAAAATTACTGCAGAATCATCCAAGTACATATTTTCGTTGTAATAATCAAATTTCAAAATTCGCCAACTTCACACGTAATTCTTTCAAAAACAATTCAGAATTTTGCCTCAAACCAGTCCAGTCAGATAAAAGTGCTTATAATTTATACATATTCGGAAAATTACTGAAAAAAATAAAGCATTTTTTGTTTTTACAGTATGTGCTGAATCGCTATAGTTTTCGAGAAAATTGCAGTTGAACATTTCGATTTTTAATGAAAAAAATTCAAACAAGTTTGTATATCACAGCGAAAACATGTACATTGCAAGAAAAAATCAATTTTTATAGCTACCAAGAAAGTTGAACTAAAAATGAAAGATGGCATATTTTTCAGCTCGATGAGACGAAAAAAATGCTACCAAAATTATTCAATTTGAAAATTGTTTTGGGTTATTGAAACGAAAATGTCAAAGAGTTCGAAATTTTTTATAGTCCGTTCTTGTCGTCCCATTTTTGTGTTCCGTTCTTGTTTGTCCCGCCGATTCGTCCCGTTATTGTTTATGCCTCATTCGTCAGACACACATTACATGTTTAATGTAGTAGGATTTTACACATCACTTGATATAATGTTTGTAGTTATATTCGGAAAACTTTTTCAATTACCTGATTGAATTAAGGAAAAAGTATTGAAGTGAAAAGCATTATAAAATTTAAAAAATACGCTGTTTTAGCGGCTGATTTCGCCTAGTATGGAGGGTTTTTGGCCATGGGGAACACGATGCAAGCATCGGAATTCAAATTTGACTTTAGGGAGACCCCCCACATGGAGGGAGAGCCCTATCATGTATTTGATCAAGAATCGCTTTTTGACAAAAAATCATAAAAATGGGCTATTTTTATCAAAAAATTCGATTTTTGGACAAACATTTCAGCTATGATAAGAAAGCTGCAAAAATTGAATTTTGCAAACAAATTAATTTTCCATTCCTGGCGCTATCATTTCTCGAGCCATTTGAAAAAGGTCATATTTTTCTTTCCAAAAAATGTTATTCAATGACTATAAAAATCAATCATGATAATGTTCTACGATGTTTGGTTACAAAGAGGAATAATCTTAAATCACGTATTTGCGTCTTATACTTTAATGATTTTTAATTATCAATCACTTGGTCTGATTTATCACAAGAAGTGTGGTCGCAAAAATTTTCATTTGTAAATGTTTTATTTTTAAGTGTAAATTGCAAATAGTTTTTAAAAAATAAATTCTAGCGGATAGCAGCCGGCTGAAGGCCGACAAAAAAATCATTTTATGATTTTAATGGGGCCAAAAAAGGGCTCTCCCACATACACTGCGCACATTTTTTACCTAGGCTTATAAGGAATAATCGCGAAGTGTCAGTCAGGGATTTTCAATATTTCGGCTCAAATCGGTAGATAACATGATTATAAGACACACTGTGTAAAAATTTCTTTCCCATACGAGGTTTAAGGTAGATTTCAAAACATAAGAAGTGCTTAAAAAAAATTAGTATGCAAAAAGTTAAGGTCGATGCTGGGATTTGAACCCAGACCATCAGAGCCAAAGGCAAAAGCGCTATCAAATGCGCCACTCGTGTTTCGAATCATCGTCGTATAACTTTTATTGTATACTTTCTACTTTAGCTATCTTTTTATACCAATAGCAACATAATCAAAAAGGCAAAGGTCATTGAAAAGGCATCACCCCATTCTCTCGAATCTGTTTTGATCAATTTGGTATGGAGAAATGCAAAATCTAACGATAATAATAACCAGCCTTTGCGGCGGAGTCGCGGAGCGGCTACTATAAAAGTTGGGGATGATCAGAAATCGGGGAGTTGAGGTGTGGAGATTCAAGCCCATGAGCCCTAAGCCGTGATCCAGTTAATTTAATTGTACTGTATTTGTAACGCTGCTTGTTGTATATGTTTATTCATGAATAAATCCCGAAACCTAAACCTAAGTTTCGACTAAGGAATAAGATAATAATTTATTGGCCTTTTGTAGATATTCATCTAATTTGATATTTTTTTATAACTTTTTCTTTGCCTGGTTTGCATCTATTTTTATACATTTATTTAATATCGAACAATAAAGCAAATAACAATTTCCCAACAAAGCTAATCATCACATACATCAGGGTGATATTCTAATATGGCGTGATTAAAGCACAAAAGGCCAAAAAATTATCTTTTTTCTTCGCCTTTTTGATTATGTTGCTAAAAAAAGAAAATAAAGTATAAAGTACACAATAAGTTATAAGACGATGATTCGAAGATGAGTGGTGTATTCGATAGCGCTTTCGCCCTTGACTCTGATGGTCTGGGTTTAAATCCCAGCCTCGTCCTTAACTTTTTGCATATCCTTAAATATAAAGCGCTTGTGTTCGTTCGTTCGTGTGTACAGACGATTTTTTTATGGTGAACTTCAAATCGTTACCAACCTATACCACGATGTAGATGGTGGTGAGAGGAGCAAAATGAGGGATCAATCATGGGTCCATCCCCTACGATTAATTTTTCACAGGGGGTACTCCCTTTTCTTTAAGGATTATGAGGGAAAACCGATTCCTTGAAAAGCTAGCAGAGAACGAAGAAGCTGCAGCGCAATGTGATCCTCTCGTCTAAGCTCCCTGACTCACCGCGATTCTACTCCGAGTACTACGAAAACGTCATGGCCTTGGTACGCCGAAAGAAATTTTTACACAGCACGTCTTATAATCATGTTATCTATCGATGTGTGTCGAAATATTGAAAGTTCCTGACTGACACTTTGCGACTATTCCTTGTTAGTCGACCTTTCTCTCTACTCCACTGATAGAGCATCTGGCAAAATTTGCGAGGGGGGAAGGGTCCCAAAAATTTCAAAAAACAAATCTATAATGCAAATTTTTTTAAATTTTTTTTAATGAGGGGCAACTTTTTTCCAACCTTCCTGAAATTTTGATTTTTTAAAATAAAATTTTTAGCACCCATATCTAAAATGTCGAAAGAAGATTGTAAAAAACGGTGTAAAGAATGCAAAGAAGCTTGTGAAAGAAATGTGGAAGCCTCACAGAAGTGTATCGAAGCGTGCCAAAAATGTGTTGAAGGTTGTTCTGGGCCATGCAAAGAAGCATGTCTAAATTGCATTGAAAAATGCAAGGCATCAAAAGAAGCAAGTGAAGAATGCATAAAACGATGTGAAGAATGTTGTAATGAAATGTAAAAGATATTCAACTTAATAAATTTTAAGTTTTTCCACTTCTTGATTTAAGGAATTATAGGGTGACTGAGATCATGGCTCACCCTATTTCCTAGGAACTAGAAACAGAGTGGAACAGCCCTAGGAACAGGGTGCCTAAGGAACTAGGCTTCTAGAAACTAGAAGGGTACCCTAGAAACTAGGAAATAATTATGAATTAGATTCCTTCTTAAAGGAATAGTCACGAAGTGTGTCCTCGAAATTTTGAATAATTTCAACGTCATTAGGTGCAGAAAAAATATATAACAAACACATATTTATTCGTTTTTACCCAAAAATTTAAGAGCGTTGTATTTTTTGGGTTAAAAGTTTAAAAAAATAAAGTGCAAAAAATATCGCCCCAGGAGGCTCGAACCCGACATTTCTTTCTTCAAAGCTCGCAGCGCTAGCCACTACACACGACCAATAAGATCGAAATCACAATTTGTTAGTTCCAAAAATGGCAATTTTGCGATTTTAGGCCGATTGTTTCAAGTTTTTTAATTTTCATCATAATAACGGTATAGGGGTTTTTCTATACGAATAATCGATTTTGTGCATTCCCGGACCTTGAAACCATACATGGGCAAGGGGGGGGGAAGGTATTGTACCCCCTCCCCTAATTCGTCGTATCGGGGGAAAAATTAATGGACCAATTCGTATTTGGGAAGCCGCCCAGACTGAATTCGTTGCGAAAATTCGTATTCGATATACGAGTTCATAAAATGAATTCGTAAAATAATTCTTCGCCTGTTGACATTTTTTTGGTCGACAGTAACCTTTGGGACCAATTCGTATTTTGGGGCCCAGTATCCCCCTGCTTGTCCATGTATGCTTGAAACTCTTGGAAATTGACTCTTGGAAGTGTATCTCAGAAGCGTTGCAATCGTTTCTGAGCGCAATAGGCGTTCGGTGTCCAGTTTGTTATTCAAAAATTTACGTAACTACAAAGTTTAATTTTAAGATTGTTCAAAAGTTTATTAAGATAACAAATTATTGACATAATAAGTGTGTTAATAGACGAATTTGGGGATTATCTTCTACTTAAAGATATTTAAAGAAAGTGTATATTTATAGGGATTTAAATTAATTTGTGGAACTCATAAGGTAAGGGACTAAAGAATATCTAATCCTCGCTTATTAAAATTTTTTTCTTGCGACTATTTTGTATGATTAGAATACTATAAGAGTAAAGAATTTTCTTAAAAATATGTATTTTGTGAATGTTTTACCAATTGAAATGAATCTTAAGTCATCTAAATATTTATTCATTTATACAGTGTGGCGCAAAAAAAGTTCCATTTTACCATTCATGAATTTAGAATTTTGGACCCGAAAATTTTTTTCCTAAAAATTACCCTATTTGGGGTAACCCGAAGCACGAAAACACTTGCCTGAGTCTGATTCAGAAGAAAAATGCAAAAAGTGACCATTTTCGCTTCAAAAAACAATTTTGAATGAAAAATGAAACACTTAGCACATCACCATGGGTTATAAGTTTTCATCGCTTGCAAGAAATGAATTATATACTCCGTTTCCCGCTGAAAGCTAAAAAAGTGGCAACCCATAGTGCAGTGAATAAAGAAGCTGGCCGTCTGATCTGGCAAGTTAAGCAACGTTGGGCCCACAGGTTTGATTCTACGAGAGTAAAACTTTAAAAAAATGCAGAAATATATGGGAATTTTTGGTCAAGAAATCACCTTGCTCCGAGTTTACCATAAAAAGATATAAGTATAATCTCGACAACTCCTTCGAAATCCAGAAGGCGTTGTCGAGATTATGCTTATATCTTTTTGTGCTAAATTCTGAGCAAGATGATTTTTTGACAAAATTATTCTCCATATATTTCTGTATATTTGAGTAAAAGAAGACATATAAAAATAATGTCTCTATAAAAAGTTATGGCCAAAAGAATTTTATAAAATTTTCTCAACGTCCCTTAATTACCAGATCAGCTCCAGTCCTATTATTCCACATACTAAGGAGCGCCCACTTTTTAACCTTCAGCAGGAAACGGAGTATACAGTGTGGCCAAAAAAAGTTGCCCCTTATTGGTTTTCATAAGGATTTTCTTCATTTAGTTGAGATATGATGTGGATTGCAACACTGCGCAGATGGCTTCTTTGATGTCTTGAAGCGCTTGAGTTTGACAAATAATTTGATTGATAGCTATTTCAAGTTGAAGATAGAATGAAGAGCTTGCGGCTTCGTCTGAACTTCGGCTCGAATTGTTTCGCCTGTAGTTTGGTTCTTGCTGGTTCTTTTTATCAGTCCGGAAATCTCCAATTTTTGTGCTCTCTCTCTCTCGGCAAAAGGGATTTACATGATCCGTTTTTGTGCTTTAAATGATTTCATAATTTCTATTTTCGCTTGTCATGACCATGATAACATAAATGTCTTTCTGGCTTCGTATGTTGCCTCTTCGCTATGGTCGGAAAAATTGCGTAATAGTTCGCGAGCGAAGCTGGCGTGAAGCTCTATGGTTGGACGAAAAGCAATAAATATATGCGGCTTAAGTTATTGTATATCTTTTACAGCCTCAATAATTTAATAAATTTTTTCACGAAAAGTGATGTTCTACAAACAATTATGTTCCTGAGGTCTCGACAAACAACTTTAAAGAACATCACTTTGTGAAAAAATCTTTTATGACGAAAATCCTTATGAAAATTAATGAGGGGCAACTTTTTCCCGCCCACTCTGTATTTATTTAATTTAGAAATGATGATTTATTTCATGTGGGAAACTATACTAGTAATAAAAATGGTTTTGATGTTTCTTCCAAATGATATTCACGCAATGCCTTTATTTACAAAAAGTAAAAAAGATGTACAAATCTTTCCTTCAAATGCTTTCTCTTTAGAAAATCAAGTAAAATTTTTAAAATTTTATATGATTCTTACAATAGCGGAGTTTTAGAGTATCAGTCAAAACTCATATTACAGATTCAAGAAAAGCTTTTTTGACGCGATTTTTTTCAGTATAAGGTAATCTACAAATTTTTAGTAGTGTTCAAATAGGTTGTGTTTTATAACGAAATCTTGAAAACTTGATATAAAGCTAACTAAATCACAAGAATCTCCATATTTGATTACCCTATGCTGAAAAAAATCGCGTCGAAAAAGCGAAGCTAGTTCACTTAACCCCCGCCACTTATCATGCTACAAAAGTCGAAAATTTTTTTGGCAGTATCACTTTTCGTACAGTACTTTTCGTACAATTATCTTTCGTACGGACTTTTCGTACAGGTACTTTTTGTACAAATACAAAAGGGGGGAGGGCAAAATTACTCGCCAAGGGGGCGAAAAGTCCTCGCCTAAGGAGCAATTTATGCGAGGATATACCGTCCCTTACGCGAGGACTTTTGTCCTTCCCCCTTGTATTTGTACGAAAAGTCCGTACGAAAACAATTGTACAAAAAGTGATACTGCCATTTTTTTAAGACAGCTCCGAAAAAGCTTTTCTTGAATCTAAGATATGAGTTTTGACAGGTGCACGAAGACTTTTTTCCGCTACTGTATATTTTGCTGAAAATGAATAAAAATTGGTATTTAGGACATTATTATCACTAAGGATGACTTTTTTGATGGTTCAATTGAAGTTGATACAAAGTTATTTAACAAACCCTATCCCAATGTAAGGTTTAGCGATTCCCTAAGCCCTACAATGAGACATAATCTGAATCGAATAAAATCAACTCTACCAATATTGATTATTTTATTTTTATGCATTCTAATGCTTATCTTTTGTAATTTTCTATGATTAAAATGTTTTATTATTATTTTTATGGAATAATTAAAGATATACAAAGTCCGATAAGGTCAGATTCAAAAAATAAAGAGGATCTTATAACGAAATTTTAAAAAATAAACTGAAGATCGAACTCGGCCTCGCGTTACGAGTGAGATCCTACAGCACTGGCCTTCGGCCTCGCTTCTGAGAGTCCCAATCGGCGCTCCCGAGCAGTTTATAAAAAAAATCGATTTTTCCGCAAAAAATTCAAAAAAGTTTGTGTATTAGAACGAAGAGCTTGTAACAAATTCAAAAGTTCAAGCGCAATTATCTCGAAAACTACAACGATTCAGAACATGCCGTAAAAACAAAAAATGCTCCATTTTTCATGATCTTTCCGAATAAATAATTTTTCATATGGTTGTAACTGACTGGACTGGTCCTTTAACTCAAGGATTTCAACGAAAATTTCTTCGAAAATCGAATTTTTTGAAGCATTTTCAGCTTTAAAAAAGAGTGATTTTCCACAAAAACTTTGGCGCATGTCGGAGCGAAAAACGTGAGGAACAAGGTGATTTTTTTTAAAAATTTAAAAACTCGAACAAAATTGCCTTAGTCCTCCTTATGTTTTTACCAAAAATTTTGAAGAAATTTCAAAAAAACATAAAGAGGGCCTTATGATTTTTTTCCAAATTCTGTTCTGGATCCTGAAAATCCCGTCATAGTGCATCCTGAAAAATCCTATCCCGGCTAAGAGGTCGATCTCGGATCCGGGATTAAACACTACTTTTTTCGGACTTGTCCTTTAAGAGCTAAAGACATTTAGAGCAAAAGCAGCAATATACAAAACAAGCACTGCGAATATCGATATGAAAAATGATGTCGAGCCATTTGATTGAGGACTCGTCGTATCGGTTTGATTCCAGGGAAACCCGTACAAGATATATTGGCATTCTCCGTTGTATTCATAATCTTTTGGAAGAGAATCGGGTTCATAAGGATATTTTGCACAATGTTGCATACTTGGGGTTAGCCAACATTGTATTATTCGAACTATCTAAAAATAGTGACAAAATTAACCCTCTTATACGTGTTGTTTCAATCTTCATTTCAATACACAACTTTCTATATGCAATCCTCGCACACTACTCTGTGATTCCTTCGCGACTTGATACAACATATACCTTGTTTTACTTGTCTCTTTGAGCTGAGTCGATTGGCTTTACTCGTTTTTAAAATTTCGAAATCCCTCACTTTTTTGCCAAGAAAATTCCGTATTTTATGTTTTTGCCACCTTTTTTGTGTAGAAGGGGTGCAGCGGCACAAAGATGGTTTTTAGTGCACATAGAGCGGATGAAAGTTGCACTAATAAATTCCCTGCCTCCACAATTTTGTATCCTATCAAAATTACTTGATATCTTGCATTAACAACTTGTGGTGGGTCACATGTATTTGGTTGACGAAGATCTAAATGATGAGCAGCTCTTTTCATATGGAAATTGTAGATGCCTTTCAAGTACCCGTTTTTGATCCCAGGGATTTCATCTGTAAGTCCACCGGATGCATAAGGGTCTATGCTACCTTGTCTAAAAACGAAATTTCTATTGTTCCAAAAGGATTTTGCTAACGTAAAAATAATGTTGCTAGTAGTGGAAAAATCGAAACCATATAAAATTTCTATTGCATCAGGGCGAAACATTTTGAGATCATATCCAACATAGGTTTGGTTACATTTTGATTTTTTGGGTGTTAACAAATCTGTGCTATTGGTACATTTGGCCCAGAAAAAATCATTTGGTGGACCTGTAGGGCAACTTTGAGTAATAAATTCGGTACACGTCGAAAATTATGATTTTGAAAAAATAAAAAAAAGATTATCTACCTGCCAGCTAAAGACCCTACTCCAAGAGGATTCTGTACAGTTTTTAACGCAATATTGATCGGTATATCCACTAAAATTTTTTTAATATACATTCAATTTTTTTGACAAACAAGCTTACTAATAAACTTGGACAGCTTTAAATAAGTTTGTAGCTCTTAATTTATTATCAGAGGCATCAGCTTTCAAATATTCACAAGATATCTAAGATAATAAATTTTTTAAACCTCTACAAATTTTTTTGAGGTGAGATAAAAATAGTTTGAAAACTAATTTTTTGGTCATCCGCTGTTTACGTTCTGAACTCCGTCATAAAAAATTCGTGTAGCCCTCTATATTGATCCTCTTTCTCCTCTCTCGTATTCTCTCTGGGTTTTTGTCTTTGTTTTCCTCCAAATACCAAGATCCATTAAGATCAAAGATTCATCTGCCCTATATTACAGGGTATGGCAAAAGTTCTTGTGATTTTTTGAATTACTGCATATAGTATTTTGACCATAACTCTTTAATCTTACACTCAATTCCGATGATCTTGGTGTCTTTAAATAGATTGAATTTACAGCTATGCTGTTTGTCCTTAACATCTTAACTATCCTACGGGCTAGCTTTTCCTCTTGTCTGTTCTTTCGACTAGCTATGGAATTCTCTCACACAACATCACAAAAGATGGTCACACTCACATTCCGCTGGGGTTGAGATCCTGCCTTCTCCCACCCACTGACCCCCAATTCATATATAATCCTATCAATTCTTACATTAACTGACCATCCGGGTAAAACATCATAAAACGACGTATTGTATGGGTAATCAGCTGCTGCTAATTGTTCAAAAGCATTTCTTATATAAGGCTCTAAATAATTTGAAATATCATCGGCTGATGTTAAATAAGATGTTGACTGGAGTTGAAATATGGTATTTAACGAATCGAGTCCTAAAATTTTAATATTGCCATGGGGATAAAAATTTAAAAAATCATCAATCGCAATGTCACAGTCTGTAGTTATTGCAAACGCCATCTTGAACAGAGGCGGGTTCGATTCCGGAGGTCAAAATTTTTGTTTCTTCACGAATCAAAAATCTGTTAAAGCTATAGACTGTATTATTTTGGCCTGATCCTGAAGGTACAAATTCCAGACAAAACCTTTGGTCCTTTTGTGCCTCTAGATCAGGACTGTGTTCTTGTTCCGTTTTCGTACATAATATTGTCCTGTTTTTATTATCAGTCATTAGAACTTTTCCGCCGCCGCGCTGTTCTGGAATCATTTTACCTTCTTGATTAGCACCCAGATCCTTAAGAGCATTAAAAGCATTTATAACAGCAGTTTTGTCACATCCAGACTGGAGAAATGTATTTGTAGTCCATTTATCAAACGCACCAATGTCAATGGCTCCCGGTTTGACAAATAAAAGGGGTGGTGATGAAGCATAAGTTCTAAGCAAGATAATAGACACAAACACTTTTTGGTAAATACATCAGGGCCATAGCTAGGGAGCACCGGAAGCACATGCAGTGCCGTAATTATGGGGGACCTGGGGAACCTTCCCCCCAAATCTGAAACTTTTTTTAATTTTCTGAGAAGAAAAATGAAAATTTGTAAGAAAAAGTCAAAAACTCCTCCCCCAAACCCGAACTTCTCTCCAAAATTATGGAAATTAAAAAAATAGAACCAAAACATTGGGCATGTGCACCTCAAAACCGAAATTTCTTAAGAAAAAATGAAAAATTTTCTTAAGAAAAATGAGGTTTTTGATTCATGGTTCTTGACCCCCTCCCCCCAATCTGAATCCTAGATACGCCACTGAACTACATGATCATATGTGCTTATAATTTTCATTTGGTGAGAGTGTATTTTTTGAGGCTCTATTTCATTTTACCCTGAAACAATATTAGGATATTTCAGTCTAAACCATGTCGCTAATATAGATCCATAAGAACCGCCAAACGCTATAACTGGTGCATTTTCTGGTATACTAAAATTCCTCTTAAACCATGGTATTAGTGTAGCATAATCGGCTAAAACTTGACTCGTACTCAAATATCCTAGAGTACTAGCATTCTAAAATTGTAAATTTTCTTTTTTTTAAATATGAGATTGTTCCATAAATTCGTAGCGCCACTTTTTGGAATATATCTCGCTAGGAAAGGCCTTTTTTGATACATTATTTTCTCAGAATAGAATAAGGAATTGTCATAGTTAACTTTTTGCATAGATCAGGTCTTCTTGTCGATAATCAATTTTTTCAAAGTGGCCCATTTTATGGAAAATCTGAGAGTACCTTCCGGTGGTCAAAATAAAAAAATTCCTTCAGATTCGCGTTCTCCATACCCAAATACTCCGAGAACAAAAAATCAGCCGTTTTAGTGAACTTTTTGAGGATTCGAGTTTTTGATCCCATTGGCCCACCATTGGGGTAAAAAACTATATTCCATTAAGTAGCGATACGAATTTATGGAACCTAATACCTTACATCGTAACTATGATTGCCATAGGGTTTGGTGTCACCATAATATCTATGCTCAGCGAAGACTACTGCGGCTTTGAATAAAGGCGCTATGTCCCAGATTATTCCCTAAATTTTTCTATGTATGGGAAGAGAAGGATGGAATAGAGGATTAGTGCAAAAAGTTTTCCCCACTGAATTCTGCCTAGTAATCAGGGATGGAACGTAATTTTTTCGCCTTAATTCTTAATAATTCACTGAAAAATCGAACTTTTATCTGATCTTTAAAATTCTTGTTTAAAAAAATATTATTGGCGAAAATAATATTTTTTTAAACAAGAAGTTTAAAGATCGGATAAAAGTTCGATTTTTCATTTTTTCATTATTACGAACTGCTTACGAATTGATTACGTTCCATCACCCTCTATCCATCCACCGAGCACAACAGGAGGAGTGAGGTGACTTCCAGCAATACAAGTGGGTTTCAATGAGGGGGCAGTGGCGTAGCCAGAACCAATGAGTGGGGGGGGGGGGGGGGGGGGGGAGCATA
>JAQGBS010001439.1:0-15742 GCA_034698545.1 Acrobeloides obliquus
CAACTTTTTATACCGAATTAAGACAGACCTGTTAATAGCGCATATGGGCTCATGTAATGAAAAGAAATCATTTTACTAAAGCAAACAAATGTATTGTTATTATCTACATTTTGGTAACTAAATCTAATTGACTTCAAACATGTCTGATGATGACCCTTGTCTGCGATGGACGAATAAGCACCAGCTTTTTAAAATTATTGAAAGGATGAAAATTGTTAAGCTAATTGGAGAAGGTTCTTTTGGTTTAGTGTATGAAGTGACGCAACTTGAGGTAAAATTTCATGCAGGCTGAATACTGCTTGGGTTTATACCGGTTTATATCATACTCCAGCGGTTTTAGAGAGTTAATTTTTTGTCATAGGGGGAAAATATGGGAAATTTCCCCTCCACTTTTGTTGAAAAAACGAATGATTTTTCCTAATGGCCCTCCTTGTGTTGCCAAAAATTGTTGAAAAAACTTTCAAATTTGTCCTATTATGATTTTTCATTAAAAATTTCCAGAATCATTTTTAAGAGGCGATATCTCGAAAGTTCGAACTTTTTGGGGTTGCCGCGGCACTAGGCGAATAGATGATGGAATATGAAATTTGGAACCAAAATAAACACATTGGTGCATTTGTCTTAAATACAGACCTGATTGTAGTTTAATAAAATTTTATTTTATTTTATTTTTAGACGTATTTGTGAAAACTGAACCAATGAGTGTTAACATCTATGATAAATTGGTATTTCTTTTATCCTACTACTATAAACGTGTAATTTCTATCTGTCTGTCTGTGTGCACGAACGATATCGGGAACGCTTGATTTAAACCATGAGCAAAAGTTGTAGGGGGACGATGAGAGAAGACGATTGGCACCAAAATCATCGGAGACAACAAATTTTTTCACTTTTTACCCCTTGAGGGACTACCAACATCACAAGTGGACTCGCTCCATTCAGAAAGTCTTAGACAAAAATTTCAGTCGGCCATTGCAAAAATGCTAATAAAATAAGGTCTGGATTCATTTGCACCACCCTGTAGGCGGTGAATTTGCTTATAAATTAGAGTAGACAACATAAAATGTTTATTAAAGTGCATTAAGTTGTACATTTTTAATTTCAACATATTATCTTGATGAATAAAAGGCTATTTATTGTGAAAATTTTTGAAGCATCCCGGGTGCAAGCCAATTTTGCACTTTTCACAGCGTGTTTGAGCACGATAAGGGCACATAGCACAACGGATTCGGTTGTCTACTTTCTAAAAACTGTATTTTTAAATATTTTTATTACCTCAATCCAATGCCCAATTTCGTCATAACGGACCGCGTCCAAAAACTCGGAGCTAATGGGCTAGCGAATTGGACGTATATAAAGATATTAGAAATTGGACCGCAAATTTAACCCAGCCTGTTATATAACGATAATTCATATTAAAAATTCAAAAATATTTAACAATTGGTTTTATAAAAAATAAAAATATTTTTCAAACAACTAAAAATCGATGGAAAAATTTTATCATCCCGAGTGAGATTGAACCCACGCTATTTGGATCGGAAAACTGCAATGCTACTAGATAGGCTAGATACGATTTCCCGATTCTCTATTTTGTATTAGAGATGAATAATTTTCCGGTATAAACCTTGTACGATGACAATGCGCTTAGCGGGCGTAAGGTTCTCGAAATTTACAAATTTAAGCAGATTAACTGATAACTAGCTAGATTCTGCTTAATAAAAACAAAGGAGTTTTTTCGATTTGTATGAATAATCATGTTTCCTCTACTACTTTTACCTTTTATATTTTCTCTTAGCTATTCATGTCCTAATGGAACTTTTTCAAGCTCACTAAACACTTCTATATGTTATACTGTTCTTGAAGGCGCTGCTGGGAAACACTCTTGGTATGATGGAGAAGCTCTATGTCAAGTTCAATTTAATGGACATCTAGCATCGATTCCAAACGCGTTTTTGAATAATTTTTTGAATGGATATCTAGATGCGACACAATCGAAAACTCTTTATTGGATTGGTGGTACAACGACGATAGCTTCTAACGCGAGTTGGACATGGACAGATGGAACACCGTTTACTTATACGAATTGGGAATTTGGTAATTTTTGGAGGTTTTTGTTAAAAATACGCCAAATCTCGGTCTCACTAATGAATCACTTCTTGGCAGATTGCAAAAGAAAGAATCAGAAAATGGGCCTAGCGCCAAAATTTTGACTAGTCTTAATCCGGCATTAGGCCTTTCGTTACCGTTACCGTTACGGCCTTTCGTTACCGGTCCTTCATTGCCGGGCTTTCATTATCGGGCCATTCATTACCGGCCTTTCCTTACCGAATCAAAAAAATTTGAATTTTTGAAAAAAACTAGGTGCAATATAGTCAAAAAAATTAGATGGGTGGTGTGGGTGGAACCACCCGGAATGGTGCCACCTTTTTTGCACCCTGTTTGGTAAAAAAATGCCGGTAATGAATGGACGGTAAGGAATGGTCCGGTAATGAAAGACCGGTAATAGAAGGTCGGTAATGAATGGTCCGGTAATAAAAAGTCAGTAATGACTGGTTTGGTAATGAAAGGCCTAGTGCCGAAGGCCTAGTGCTGAAGGCCTAGTCATTTTTGTTACAACATGTCGTAGCGCATAAGTCATGTTAATTTGAGATAGCGATGTATAGACTCTATGAGTATTATGCTGGGTGCTGCCAACCACACCATTTTTTCAAAGATTTTTACTTAAATAATAAGAAAATTTCAGGAGATCCTGGAACTGGACCATATTATTGTACCTATTTAGAAGTCCCTGAAGCTCTTTGGGTATACTTTATTAGTTAAACAAGTGTTATAAATCAAGTTTAGGGGTCACCATATTGTTCCTACAGTTCTTCCAATTATGCTTTTCTATGTGAATTTTTGAATACAAATAATTAAATATCTTAAAATTGTTTTTTATCTACATTTTTTTAAATAATATTCACAACATTCATATCACAAAAGATCGCTAAAAAGCAGCTTTTTGACACAATACACGTTTAGAATTTGTTGGTAGATCCGAGATGTCGTCCCAGGATCCAACTTGACCATATTGTAATGGTACACCTATCATTCTTGTGATATTAGACGGTAATATCAACATTTTAAACTTAGAGTGCATCTCTGAGACTCCAATTTTTCGAAAAAGTCTGGATATTACACGAAAACATGAGTTTCGTTCAAAAGACCGATTAGATCGTATTCAACATACACTCTTACCCACTATTGAAAAAAGTTCATCGAAAACGAGCGAAAAATGTCGATTTTCGATATATTTTTTGGGCAGCAACAACTTATTTTACAACCCAATATAAATTAAAAGGCATAAACTTTCAAATATAAAAAAATTAGAGGTACCCCCTGAAGTCAAAACTTGATAATTCCATCGGATTCGAGTTCCCTATAGCCGAAAACCCTCGAGTATCAAAAATGATCGAAAAACAAAAGTTGTCACAGACTTATTGCCGCTTGAAACAGACGTGAACTGGTTTTTGCCGGATATGGGTTTTTGGATAAACTTCAAATTGCTTTATCTCAACCCTGTTAAATCCTATCGTATCATGTGATATATCAAACGAAAGCTGGAGTCTTGGGCTACAACTGTGTAGAAGGCCGTTTGGCACGAAAACCAATGCAAAGAGGCTAAAAAGAGCAAAAACTGACTCGAATACAAATTTGAGATACATACGAATTTTGCTAATTTTATGCAAATTTCTTAACTCTATAGTACAAGTTAGTGATAGAAGCTCGGGTCGGGTCGCTGGGTTTTGTCGGGTAGGATCAGGCCGGGTCACCAAAAGGCGGGTCGGGTCAGAGATTTTTCTCAGGTCGGGTCAGTACGAGTCAATCTTTGAAGTAATCACAACATAATCAAAACAAAAAACATTTTACTTATTAAATACATATGCTTTAATAATTTCAAAATTTAACAATTTATTTAGAGACTGATTCCTTTCCTATTTCTTGCCAATTCGGCGAGTCATATTGGGGGTAATTTCATGTGAGAAATCGATTGCGCGCACTCCAGATGCGTAAAAACGCCATCTTGACCAAGTTTTCGTGAAAAATTGACTTTTTTTCTTTTTTTTCGTCGCTTCTTTTTTAGCAAGATTAGAAGTATTATAAAGAGGTGAAGATTTCTAAAGAGCACTATGATGTGAATTTCCATGTGAATGCAAGTAGAACCGCCTCTAACGATCCTGGATCAGAACCAGGCCAAAAAATGGCGCTCGTATTTTTTTTTATTATCGCGCTGCATTTTTAAAATTGTTTGCTGAAAATTTCGGGTTACAGAAGGGAATGGGCAAAAAGAGCAATGAAAAAGATGAAAAAAAAAGCGAAAAAATAGGCAATTCTTCACGAAAACTTGGTCAAGATGGCGTTTTTACGCATTGGGAGTGCGCGCAATCGATTTCTCGCATGAAATTACCTCCAATAAGTTCATTTTTACAAAAAAATTTTTTCTCCCAAATGATTGCAAAATGCACCCCCTTTAACATAATAAACAAGCCAACAAATCAATCATGTTAAAAAACTACACAATTTTTGACAACAACACAAAATTGTTTGTACTCGGGTGTTTTCGCCTATGAGAATCCGATGGAATTTCTTTCTCTTGTTTCTCTCGTTCTAGAATAGATGATGAAGAAATACCTAAAGAGAGAACTCGACATACTTCAGCGCCTACAATGGGTGCTGAAGTATGTCATTCGAGTCCGCTTGACGGCAAGCGGACTCGAACCTGCAACCCTATTTTCTCAACTTCTGATTCCTATTCCAATGGGATTTCACAAACTTGCCTTGTCAAAAAGACACGTTTATCTCCATTCTTGAGTGGAAAATACGGGCTATCACCATTATATGGGTCTTCACAAACACCCACAAAACAATTCTTGTCTTTCTTGCATCTTTTTATAATCCGGAAATACATGGTGACATTATATCTAAGATCTAGCCCTTGCAAATAATGAGGTACAATAGGAATGCGGACGATATTTCCAATGGTTATATATTTTTTTGACATTTTAAGGGGCACTGCAATTTGTGTATAAAATTTTTTTAATTATAATAAAAATCCAAGAAAATGTAATAGTCATCGGAATTTTATTACCCGTCAAAAATTTTTACAAAATTTTGGTTTGAATTTTCACAAATCTTTGTATATTTTTTGATTCATTATTTTAGGGACCGGTACTCAAAAAAATTTTCCTCGACTTGGGAAAATTTTGCAGCGAACATGTCTAAAATTGTTGCTGTTGTTTGAAACGCCCATTTATTTATCTTTACTTATAAATACACAATATTCAATTATACACCCGTTATGATAATCAAGTAATCGAGATTTGATTCGAGTTGATTCAATCATCGTCATAACCATGGCATAGATTCAAATGAAACGAAACGATAGGTTTGAAACGATACGAATGAAACGAAAAAGTCCTCGCCAAGGGGCAAAAAAATTTAGCTCCAAGCGGGATTTCCCTTGGCGAGGACTTTTTCGTTTCATTCGTATCGTTTCATCCTCTTCGTTTCATTTGAGTCTATGCCATAACTATCATAGTCATTATTATTTTCCCTTCTCCCTGCCGACGTATAGAATGTGAATTCCAGAGATTTTCCCTCACCGAACTGAGTTGACTTCTTTAACGACAAGTATTTTTGACCGCGGTCCTCTTGAGGATATTCTTTAACCTTTTCAAATTCCTTCCATTCTTTGCGGAGAGAAATTTCGTATACAAAATTCTAAACAAGCAAATTGAAATGTTTTTATATCCGGGGCAAAAGTTCAGAAGCATTTATACGTTGAAGATAGAGGAGGCGGTCCCCCTCCCTCTTGCCCATCAATTTAAAAAATGCTGGAGTTTGAGCAAAAATTCATCCAAACGAATTGGTACCCAAATGGACAAACACCACTAAAAATTTTTTGATTTCTGTGTCGGAACCCTGAATCCCACCCACATATTAAGCCCTCTATATGAAATATATAAAAAAACAAGATACTACTTACTCTATACTCGCTTGTATGACAAGCCTTAAAGTCTTGCTTCATCTGAATAGAAAAAGGCAAGTCTTGCAGTTCACTCAATAGAGCTTCTGTCTTCATGAACAACTTGGTAAAAAATTGAATCAAATCTTTGCCTGGAGGCTAAAAATTATCTATATACAGGGTATCTAAAAAGTTTTTGCGCATATTTTTTAAATGCATTTTTTGATAATTTTTCAATAAAAATTTATGCAAAACCCAACAATAAACAATAACAACAACATAATATATCTATGTATTTTTAAAGTGGCCACCTCCGGCCTCGATACACTTCTTCAAACGCTTCGGAAAGTCGTCCACCGCTCGATCAATCACTTCTTCTAGAATCGCATTCCATGCCTTCAGCAAAGTTCAACGCATCGATCGGCCAATTTTCGCGTAGAACTTTTTTGGCTGCTCCGATTTCGCTGTATTCTATCCTTGATTTTGCGTTTGTTAGTTGGCGTGCGAGCAGTTCTTGATCTTCTGCTTCTTGGCCTGTCGTTATAGCTCCCAGTTTCTTTAAAACGCATAATTACTTCTTGAGCGGTTCTAGCCGGTACATTTAGCAATTCTGCAATTTTTTCCCACTTTTTCCTTGCTCAAATAAGCGAATAATTGCTGGTCTTAATTCTGTCATACTAAAAAACAGATAAAACCAAATTTTGTCAAAAATGCATTAAAAATATGCGCAAGGACTTTTTAGACACCCTGTACAACTCTCATCAAAATTTAAACGTACACCGTATCTCCTATCATAAATGTCTTCAATTTCCAACAAAGTGAGATTCGGATAACCTTTTTGAATGTTCTCAATAATTTTCTTAATGTCGTAGATCTTGTCTGGAATGGTATTGACTGGTTTCGCATAATAAAAACAATCGTTTCGCAAAATAATATAGATTTTTTGAATGTTTGGATTCGCTTGAATTTCAACGGAACTAAAAATAATGGGAAAATACTTGTTGGTTTATAGAATATACTGTTAGCTAAAAAAAGTTAGCTTTCATCTAGCTAAGATTTAACTTTAGCTAACGTTTCAAAAAACAAAGTGTTTTCTTTAACTATAAAAAACATACCTTTCCTCAATTCCTTCAGCCCATGATCCACTAGCATTCACGTGTAGAGTTTGAGCATTGATGTTCTTCAACAAATGAGAGGGCAAGTAGCAATTATGCGCATCCATTTGCACTTTCTTGGCTGATAATTTCAGGAAATCCTATAATTAGTTTGCTAAAATTTTATAATCAAACTAGCATCATGGCATAGATCATTTAGATAAAAGCAAGCCATACCTTAATATTAGAATTCATTGGAATCGATTGAAGACGAGTAGTAAGCTTTTCCAATTTTAACGTATGTGGAAGATGAGGCAAGAAGATATAAGGCACATCACACAATTCCTTGAGCGTACCACTGCTTTCCGAAATAATGCGCAATATCTCAGAACGTTGATCAGGATTAGAATTATAATCACGGAAGTTAGCCAAAAATATGCGTTTGAGACCTAAGAACAGCATGTTAAAAACGACAAAACAATAACAATTCACATACCAAAACCCTTAATTTTACGCAATACTTGAAGATATCTCTGATCATTACCATAACCGAACTTCAGCTCGCATAAGCTCCATTCCTTAAGAAGCCAAAACACTGGCTCTGATATTTTATAGAATACATTCTAAATAATATTGAAATTTATCAACGCATTCTTTCATTTAGCCTCCCCATTTATCAATTTTTGGTACTATTTAGTATTTTTATTTAAAGTGCCATAGTTTAGGCTTAGCTTTTCGTAGGCCAGAGTTAGCTTTTTTCAAAAGAAGATTATTTTTATGAGGATTAGGGTTAGCTTTTCTTAGGCATATATAGTCTGTTTCAGCTCCAACTATAAACAAAGCTAGACTCAAAATTCAAAGTCCGAAGTCAGCATCTCGTCCGATCTGACAAGTTGAACAACGTTGACCCCGATGGTTCGATCCCACTAGAGTAAAAATTTTGATCTACAAAAAACTTTCGAAACTACTGTCAGAGCAGCAACCGCATTGAACGTAAATTTTTTCGAAAAAATTTTTTTTCGATTTTCTTGTAAAAACCGACTTTTTAGGGTAATTTCTAGGCAAAAAATCGATTGCGCGCATTTTCGAAGCATGAAAATGCTTCCCTGAATCAGAGAAAAGTTGATTTTTTAAACAAAAATTCCTCGAAACAGGGTCAAGGAAGCGTTTTTACGCTTCGGGAATGCGTGTAATCGATTCCGATTTTTCGATTTTTTTCATTATTGAAGCGAAAAAAGAAAAAATCTAAATTTTCGATTTTTTTCTGAAAAACATGTTTTCTAGGCTAAAATTTTGCGGGGAATATGAGGGGTCCACAAATGACATATAATGGTTAAGAACCGGGAACCGAGCGCTTCGCGCCCGGAGAGGAAAAGAAATTGTATTTATTATAGTTTGTTTCAGCGGTCAGGCAAAAAAGTTATATACAGCATAGCCAAATGGACAAAGAAGCCACCCATTCGATCTGACAAATTAAGCAACGTTAGCCTTTATCTAACCTTAGCCCGAGACTTGGCCCTAGCCTTAGCCCTAGCCTTTGATCTAGCCTTAGCCCTAGACTTATCCCTAGCTTTGGCATTGGGATTTTTTGTTATAGGCAAAATCCAATTGGAGAGAACCGGACTCGAACCCTCGCCTGTTGGCTCCATAGAGGCGCCTTTTATCCACTCGGCCATCTGGGTCGTCTGATCTAGGGTTTTCGTTTGGACTTATATACTTATAAACCTGGGGACCGAGCACTTTCGGTGCTCTGAGAATATATTTTTTCGAATTTTTAAATTTTTATAAGAATTTTTTCAATTTTTTAAAATATTTTTCGAATTTTTTTTGGTTTTTTAATTTTTTAATTTTTTCAAATAAATCGATTTTTTCAAAAAAACATTTATTGAAAATGCAAAAATATATCGGCTGAGACGGGAATCGAACTCGGATTATGTTTAATTACACAGAACTGAGTACTAGTATTCAGTTTTAACAAAAAACAAGATCAAGTTTAAATAGGCGAATATCGGGAAAAAACTATATAAGGAATCCGATTTTATGTCAATTCATCGAAAGTTCAACCATCCTCGACCAAATGTGGTGAGTAATACTCAGGGCCGCCACTAATTCGTTCGGAAATTTTTGACTTCACTAATTTATCACTAATAACATCACTAATTCCGTTCTGACGCGTTCGGACACATCACTAATAGGCGTTCGGACGCGTTCAGAAATGTTAGGACGAGCGCCCGAACGCATCCGAACGTTTCAGAACGCCTATTAGTGAAGTTATTAGTGAACTAAAGTTCATTCGGGAGCCGTCCGAACATATTAGTGGCGGCCCTCAGATTGTCCATCAAAATGATTTTAAAAATTTTTTGTTTTTATTTTTTTATGCCACTGTAAAGGGCCTAACTAAAAGTTTTGTGTGGGTTGTGAAAAATGTTGACTTGTTGAGTTTGTTCGCATATGTTGGTGCAAATTGATTGAAATGAGTACTAGTATTCATGTATTCAGAAAAACCAGTCTCCTCGAAAATTATGAGTACTAGTACTCATATTTAACAAACTAGGCACACAAATTATTGCATATCGTTTTTCACGTTGCTGAAAGAACTTTTTATTGTTGTTACGTTCGACCGCCAATTTTTTCGACGTTTTTCATTCATTACACGATAAAAGAAGCTGTTTTAAGTTGGTTTTAAAAAATTTGAGAGAGTACACTATTCTTTAATTGCTCCCAAATGTTTTTTAAAACATCTACCGAGTCCAAATCACGAGAAATTCTAAAATTCCCATCTCTATAAAACCATAGTCTTGCACCTTTACATTCCACATCGCAAGCCGTTTTCAACTCCAATAAGCATTGCTTGCTGACCAGCTAAAATCGTTAAATAATTCGAGAACAATACAAGCCTTACGCCAAATTTCAAGTTTGATGAATCAAGTCGGTGTTGAGTCAAATTGTGCTTGAATATTTCCGAAATAATGTCACGATCAAGTTGAACTTTAGAAGTCATTTTCACAACTGATACTGTTTAAGAACTAAAAAGGGTTTCAGTGATCTCAAACTTTGATAAGTTTTTAAACGGTTGTTTAAAATAAAACCAGACGAAATAAGAGGTATAAAAATCAGCCATTTATAGAAAAGTAGCTGAATTTTATTTTGCATAGAGAACTAGAAAATATTGTAGTAAAACCCCAACATAAAAATATAACACAAGTTAACCAACTTTTCATTTCGGAATGTTTTTAAAATAAAACTTTATTCAATATTTACACATAACAACATCACGATGTAGATTAAAAAAACCCGCAAATTATTTCAATGAATAAATAAAATTGAATCATTTACAACATTACATAGTATAGTCAAATGTCCTCTGAAGCATCGTAATCACCGATCTCCCCGCCATATGAATAATCGACATCGTAATCAGTATCATCCGAATTGTCGTAATAATCAGCATCGCTACTATCATCATCATCACTACTATCCTTTGGCACTGACGACGTATAAATGTGACTTCCAGAGATTTTTTCTGAGTTAACTTCTTTAAAGACAAGTATTCTTCACCAGTTTCCACCCAAGGATCGTCGTTAACCTCTTCCTTCAATTCATTTTTGTAGAGAGTCGAAATTTCAACGGGGGGGGGGGGGTAATATACCTAATACAGTAATTTTTGGAAAAATCAATATAAATCAACTTATCTTGATGAGTTATGAGCAAAAAAGCAAAATTTGCGGAAAATTATTTTTGGGTCACTTAGTGGGGATCCAAAAATGGCCTATTTATCAACGGCCTTTTCTCAGGATCATCGCAATTAGTCTCGACGGCGGCGAAAAGGCTTTAGGAAGGTTGCCAACAGATGTTTTAGGACAATTCCTCCGTAGGACAATTGCTCCATAGAACAAAAGTAACTTTTTTAATCAATATAATTATTCGGTTTCAATAACAAATCAACTTTATCATTAATATTTAGGTGAAAATTCCAGTAATAATCAACATTTAGTAATTTTAATAGGAATCATTTGATCTGCTATTTTCATTCCATCATAAATGGGTTTAGCTTCATCAATTAGTAACAAAGTTCGATTCTCTCGTATTAGATCGCCGTATCTAAATTATGAAATATTTGTGTGATATGACCTGTGGCGTAGCCAGAACTGTATGCAACGGTAGGGGCGGTCATCTAAAATTTGGTCAAAAATAGGGGGTCAAATTTGTTATTTTTGAATTTTATCCAATTTTTACGGGGTATCCTTGTGATTTTTTAGTGTTTTGGGTCCAATCGGGAGAGGCGATCGCCATACCTGCCCAATGGGAGGGTGTCACCCTCCGTAACTCGTCATAACGGGTCAAAAATTGGGTACCAACTTCGTATTTGGGACCCGAAAACCAGTTTTTTCCATTGATTTCGTTAAAAAATTAACAAATTTTCACAAAATTAACGAAGTTATTCAGCAAAAATTACAAAGTTGTTCAATTTCCTTCAATTTTTTATTATTTTATAACCATTTTCCTATGACTAACTTCGTATTTGAAGTCTGAAAGTCATTTGTTGCAGAAACAACTCATATAAATCGATCACCTCACCCTGGGTGCGTGAACACCTATGGCGATCGCCCTCGCCGCATATCCTTGAGCTACGCCACTAGATATGAGGTCAACTAACTTCATAAATCGATTGCATCTGGGGCAGTTGCCAGAAATCGGAATCAAACAGTTCCCTTCATTAGAATGGTGGAGGAAATTCTCGGCCAGGCATTTGACATGGAAACATGATGCACAAGATTCGTATAAAGGACAGCGTAAAAACTGCGAAATCTAAAGTGAGTGGATAAGAAAAAATTCCCTACACACATTTAATAAATACAGGGTGTATAAAAAAACCAGAATTTGGGCAATTTTTCGACTCAAAATTTTTTTCGAAAATGACCCTATTAGGGCTAATTTCATGCGGGGAATCAATTGCGCGCATTCCCGGAGCTTGAAAATGCTTTCCTGGCCCTGATTCAGGGAAATAAGAGTGTATATTGAAGCGAAAATCAAACATGTACTAATTTCACCTGAATCAAAAAAGCATTTTCAAGCTTCGGAAATGCGCGCAATCGATTTCTCGCATAAAATTAGACCTAATAGTCATTTTTGAAAAAAATTTTCGGATCGAAAAAACATGAAAAAATCGCCCAAATTCTGAGTTTTTTTGTACACTCTGTACTTCTGTTATAGCCTTTTCACATAAATAACAATTCTTCATGAATGCATATTCCACAATTTCTTGAGGCACTACAGTTTTCGTTTTGATTAGCTCACCATACTGCTTTTCCATATGCATGGGTAAACGATTCTCGCCCAAAAATGGCAACTCTTCTTTCTATAAAATTTACATATGAACTGAGCTCGAAAATTGACACGTTACAGGAATAAGCCATCTAAACGTTAACGCCAAACGTCGCCAGGGATCCGAGTTCAGCATTTGACAAACTACCCGAAAACGAAAAGCGAATGGCGTTTCTTTCGTCAATTTCTTCATACCTAGTTCTCGTAGTCGACGTGATTTATCTGGATTTTGCCATGCCCATTCAAAACGAAGTGCAGACACAGAGTTTGGAAAGCCGTGAACGACACAAACCATATCCCTTAAAATGAAACATTTGCTACTACACAATAGGGTGCCACCCAAGTGAAAAAATTTTCAATTTTTTATGGAAATGACCCCTCTAGGGGTAAAAACATGCGGGGGAATCCGAATTGGATATTTTCAACGCGAAAAAATGCTTCCCTGATCTAGGGAAAACCTGTGTATTGAAGTAAATGTCGAAAATGCGATTTTTGCGACTTTTCGCTTCAATAAACAAGCCTTTATTGAATTAGGAAAGCGTTTTTCGCTTAGAAAATGTCAAATTCGGGTTCCCCGCATGTTTTTACCCCTAGAGGGGTCATTTCCAGACAAAAATTTTGGAAATTTTTTCACGTGGATGGCCCTCCCCTATTGTGTAATAGCTCCAAACATTCTTATGACAAAAATATCCACTTACCAAGGTCCTTTATTGTCCGTCTTTTTAGCACCTCCTAATTGTCTGCCGCCATTATGCTGCCTGATTCTTCTATTAGGATCAACTGTATAGCCAATATAACATCGATTCTAAAAGATTTTATTCAATTTTAGAAGTGTCAGATTTTTTAAAGAGGGAGAGCCGATTGAGGCAAGTTATCACAAAACAAATTTTTTCAAAATTTTTTCGACAAATGTAAAAAATGTTGTGAAAAAAAAACAATGAAAACAAAGTTTTCGAGAAAAAATCGAAAAAAAAATTTTTGGGTGTTTTTTCCAACATTTTAATCATGTGTAAATTTATTCAAAGACATTTTCAATCAAAAATCACATGCCTTGTAATGTTTCAGCTCACTTCGGCTAATCAAACAATACACTCCATAAAATTCGTCTTGAACTGTTACAGGACCAGAAGCCTTGTTCTTTTTCGGAGATTTAAGTCCAATCTAGGGAAGAATTTCCATACTTCTTCCATATAAATCCATAACAATTGAACATACCTTTTCTGGTGGTAGCTGGCTAAAAACAATTCGCTCAGGAATTTGTAGTGTATTTGAGATCTGTGTTGGACTCTTTTTTGGTGGAACTATAGGTTGAGAAAGACTTAGTCGCTTTATAGGTGAACTGTTTGGTGAATCATGCGCTACGCCATCTTCTGTAAACGAATTCGAAGCAACACCATCAAAAGGCTAAAACTGGAGTATTAAAAATATTAGAAGCTAATTCACTTATTGGGCCGCACTTATCGAGGTTTACCTATAGTTCCATCAGAGTCCAACACAGATCTTAATAAATACATTACACATTCCTGAGCGAATTGTTTTTAGCCAGCTACTACCAGAAAAGGTATGTTCAATTTTTATTTTTTCTTTTAAAATCGACCAAAAAACATCGTATTAGGGGTTTAAGCACATTGGTATCGTTATTTTTGCATGAAAACCATGAAAAACTTGATAGCCTAGCATTTCTCGTTAAAAATACGACAACTTGAATATGTCCTTGTAGCTGAGATGAGCGTTTTCGAAGAAAGTGTCGACTTTAAAAAAAAGATTTTTCAACCTCAAACCTTAAAGCCTATGAGGGGGCAAAAGTTCGGGGACACCCAACAAAAATTCGAGGACACTATCCTTGTCGGATTATGCGTTTTTTGTATTGAAAACACCGAAAAGCGCAAAATCCGATAGTTGTAATGTCCCCGAATTTTTTTTTTGGTGTCCCCGTTGATTTTAAAAAAACAAATTTTTGAACGTTCGAGCCTCGATAAGTGCGGCCCAATAAGTGAACTAGCCCCAAATATTATACAAGTTCACCTCATCATACGCCCATAACAGTTCATCACCATAATTAAAACTGTTCATTCTATATAAGCAACAGGCTATAGTAAATGGAATACAGTAAAAAAGTGGCTATTTAACGTTTTAGCAGCAACATTTCAGCAAAATGAGAGAATCACGAAAATTAACGTTTCAGCAAATTTTTTTGTTCTGAACGATGCGAGTTCGATCCCGGGTAGCGACAATCGCTTTTGCCTTTGCTCTAGACAAATTATAGCAAAGGCAACAACGATTGATAAAGACCCGGGATCGAACTCAAATCGTTCAGAACAAAAAAATTAGCTGAAACATTAATTTTCGTGATTCTCTCATTTTGCTGTTGAAATGTTAAACCGCCAAAAAAGCATTAAGAAAAAATTGTACAGGCTACAATTTTTCGTACAGAATAAACAATATCCGAAGAATTTATTTAAAGTCATAATATCAATAATCATTATAAACCACATGAAATAACAACAACAATATTAAAAAAAGAGATCTAATTAAACACGTGTAATTATTGAAAAGATTCAGCTGCGAGACAAAAGTTCTTATAACGATCCATGATGATTTTTATCTTCTTTTTGGCATCTTCAACTGGCTAAAATTTGATAGAATTTATTTAATTAAATTTTTGACAAAGAAAAATGTAGGCTAACAGTGAAGATGTTCAACATGTTAATATCCTACTTTAATTACCATAAATTCCCCTAACTTTTACCTAATTCCCCTAACTTCCTGCCCCCTGATAAGGCCACCCCAAAACGCTTCTTCAAAAAAACCAAAGGAGATACCCTTATGATTTTTTGGTCCGCCTCTAAAATTTTTTTCTAATTATGCTAATGAACATCTTGATTGTTGAAATTGATCAACATCCTAAAATAGATCATAAAAACTTACCAGGTCCAAATCCGACTGGTCACTAAGACGCAGCAATTCATCGATATGTGTAATTGGCAGGTAAAATCTTGCTCGATCTGAAGTAATCGATTTTAATGTCGAATCCAAAAATGGAGACAAGTGGCGAAATGCTTCAGCCAGCTCATTGTAATCCAGCAGCGTTCGTAGGAAATCGGCAAAGTTTACTTGCTATAACAATTATACAATAGAAAACACAAAAAATTATACTACTCACTGTATATTTTTGAATCAACCAAGCTGGTAATTTCAATGAGTACTTTAAAAAAGTATAGGCAATAGTCCGGAGAATATGTGAGTTCGCAGGTGACTTCTGTAAGGCAAGATCAGTATAAGCAATCAATATCTTCCAATATCTCTCAATATGGCTAAA
>JAQGBS010001440.1:0-15739 GCA_034698545.1 Acrobeloides obliquus
TTAGCATAGACATCTTTATATTTAGGGGTCGTCTAGATATTACGTTATCACTTTTTTGGAGATTATCACTTTTTGGAGATGTAGAATAGAGCCAACACCCAAGAAAATGAAAATCGAAGAGCCAAGAGGAATTCCAACTCGATCAGATCCTTCTCGTAGCCAAACAAGCGGTGGAATATGCTATCGTTGCTCAAAAGTTTCTAAATTTCCTATGCCTTGGAAATGTTATTCAAAAAGAACATCGTTTTTGCGCAGATCGTCGTAGTAAACGTCATCAAAAATATTGTGAGGCTGGATTGATACTTCCGTCGTGTCGCAACGCGTCGTACGACATATATTCAGGGGTCGTCCAGATATGGCACTATAACTTTCGCCACGAATCTCGCCACGATAACTTTCGCCACTTTCGTGTCAATAAACATTTAATTTCAGAGTAATTGAGTTGCTTGATTTGCAATAAATATGTATATTGATACGAACGTGGTGAAAGTTATAGTGCCCCAGATATTACGTTATCACTTTTTAGAGATTTTAGACCCTCACCCCACATATCAAGCGTTATCATTTGGCTACCCCCTTCCCTACATGATAATTTAATATCTGGATAGCATTAGAGGAATGTACATTACCGGTAAGTTAGGTCTTGAACGTAACTTACCAGTAAGTTATGTCCAGAACCTGACTTACTTTTTTGACAAATTTCAATAAATAATTTCAATTGGAGCTCGCTCGAACAGTTTAAGATGCAGTCTATGCATAGATTTAGAAAAATTTGTGAATAGATGAATCCCCCCTTTAATGATTCTTTTATAACTATTTATGCCGAGATCGTACATAGGCTACGTAAGGAAACAAGTTTTCCGCACCACTCATCAGCCTGAAAATCAGTCCTTTTTCACTCAAATGATTTCAAAAAAATAAACACATTAATTTTGTTCTTTAATTGTAGACGTCAGTTTGTTTTAATTTACGGTACACTGATTCCTCATGATTTTGCCACCAGATCTTCTGATGTATTATACATATACAGGGTGCACCAAAAGTGATGGCCTCATTTTGAGCACTCAAGAAAGTGTCTCTTAATTATGATATTTCTAACATAATTCAATCACATTATCAATATTTTCATAAGGATTTTCTCCATTACAGAAATTTTTTCATGAAAAATGATGTTCTACAAAGTTGTTCGTCGTGACCTCAGGAATTCAATGAGCTATCGCTTAGCCCAAACAGATTTAAAATGACGGCGATATGGTATTTTAAAGTTTGATCAGATTTTATTTTCCGCAACTGTACCTCACTTGAGCACTAAATACCGTGGCGCTGATAGGCGCTGATTTTTTAGTCAAAATTGAAGATGCCATTTGGAAGGTCTAATGACACTCTTTTAATCCCCGAGTGAACGAAAAATGACACTTTAATTTGTTCGATATATGCAAGCTTTAAGAAAACCCTTCATTTTGACAATTTTTCGAAAAAATTCAATAACTTTAAAAAGTATAATTCAAAAACAACTAAAATAATGATTATAACAATTAACTCTACTCATCTTATCACCAATAAGCGCAAAAAACCGCATCGAAAAAGTCAACAGATAGAGAATTTGCCATTTTTTGAAAACATGGGGTTTTTGGGGTATGGTGCTTCAGTGGACTAAAATCCCACGCCCTAACGCCATCTGAACGACCCCTAACACTTAATCAAAATGAGTTTCTGAATAAGTTAAAAATAAAAATTGGATGATAGAAACGAAATCCTGAAATAAAATCGAATAATAAAAGTTTGCAGAGAAAGAGACTTTGGTAATACCACATGCACCTTTGCTATTACCGATTATTAAGAAGGGATTAATGATTAGTTTTCGCTAAGAAACATGTTTTCATTATAATTGATGATTTCTATCGTATTCGAAGATTTTCTTGCACTTTACAGCCAGAAACTTAGGTTTGAAAATAGCACAAGTATAATTTGCTGGAGGCTTGTGTTAAAGGCGGCAATTTGTATTTCTCTAAAACGCTATTACGTAGAACATAAGATCTAGACGTAGCTGCACTTTTGAAAATTAGATGTGTTAATTAAATATCCATAAGGGTTCACATGAAGGGGTCCCTTTTTATCGGCTTTCAGATGACAAAATCTTGGTACGTGGGGTTTGGTATGTTAACACAGAAGTTTTTGAGTTAAAGCTGATTTATTCATGAAAAATGGTGATTTTTCGATATTTTTCAGGGTTAGGGGAGCGTTTTCAAGCTTCGAATTTACGCGCAATCGACTCCCCGCATAAATTTATCCACAGAAAGTCATTTTCAGGGAGAAAATCTAAAAATTTTCGATTTTCGCTTCAATACACACTCCGATTCCCTGATTCAGAGTCAGGGAAGCGTTTTCAAGCTTCGGGAATGTGCGCAAACGATTCCCCGCCTAAAATTAGCAACAGGGTCATTGTTGAAAAAATTTTCGGGTCGAAAAAACATGAAAAAATCGTCCAAATTTCGGTTTTTTATACACCCTCTAATGATTAAATTTATTAAAGATTTGTACATCATGATATATGAAAAAGTGAATAATCTATTTGCTAGGAGCAAAAATAAACTTTAAATCATCCGGAAGTAGATCCAATCTAGGTATAGCCTGTGGCTCGGTATGTGATTCATTTGAGGAATCTTCTTCTTTTTCTTCACTTCTTCTTGGACTTTCGGTATCTGTCGTGATTTTGAGTGGGACCATTCGTCGATAGAAAATCACCCACAAAGATACGGTAAACAAAATCACTCCACCTTCCATGATCCAAGCGATTCTTGGTCCATATTTAGTGTATAGGAAACTAAAAGTTTCTCCATCAAGTTACAATTTTATGGGGCTTATAAATTTTCAAATTTGAATTTTTTTAAATTAAAGGGGGTGCACGCCAAGTACGTTTCTCGAAAAAAATTTTTCTCCAAATTGGCTGATTTTTGGTACTTGGGGGTTTTCGAACATGGGTACCCCGATAGGGGGTCATGAAAATTTTTGCGGAACTCAGAACTTGCACCAATCGATTTCTTGTGCCCGAAAACCCCTGAGTACCAAAAATCAGCCAATTTGGAGAAAAAATTGATTTTTTAACATGGGGACCTGAGTGTGACCCGATAGGGGATCACAAAAATTTTTCGGAACTTTTTTTAAGATCTATGTAATAATTTTTACCTAATAAGAATAGGTCCCGCCATTCTAGCTACACTTCCTGACATTTGTAACATTCCTTGTTGGGTACCCTGTCTTCGAGGGCCGATTATTCTTGAAAATAGAGTCGACATGGTTATATTCACCGAAGGGAAACCACATCCGATTGTAATCACATAAGTTATATAATAAACCCAGACATTAACTTGAGTCAAACTGGTGCACCAAGTGTAAAGATCTGTGTTACAGCCTACGTCCTTGTCATAAAGGGAACTGTCGGCTGAAAAAAATCATTTTATAATGGAAACTTTTTCAAGGGGGTCAAAAGCTCGAAATTCGATGTATTTTTTGAGCGGCAAATACTTATGCACTTTTCAATTATAGCAAAATCTGTTATTCAAAAACATACCAGAAACGTTCCGTAGATCAACATGAGGCCAAAACGGCCATGAAAAAGTGATTACATGGAATGACAAGAATACAAACAAAGCTAGTATACAACCAATCCGGAAATGATGCATGCTAAATTATTCTCACTAAACAAGTCTTGAAAATTTTATTCTTACTATCGCTCAGCTTTCGTCAAAATATAAATTAGATAAGTTACGAATGTTAAACCCCCAAGAAGTCCTTGAGCAATGGAGGTATTTGTTACAGCTGTCGATTGTTTCCAATTGTACCTCAAATTCGAGTTGTTTAATTTCCCTTTTCTTTTACACTTACATCATCATAGCTATAGGGGTTCCGAGGGTCTCCAAATTCGTATTTACAAACATTTGAGTGAACCTTGTTACATAGCAAACAAAAACGGCAATCATGTCATAGGGCGGTAGTTTTATAGGCATATTATCAGTCTGAAAAGTTTTTTCTTCAAATATTCACAAATTCAAGGCCGATAGCTTATACCCAGGGTCGTAGCCAGGATGAAAGTTTGGGAGGGGTGGGGCACCAAACCAAAAAAAACTAAGACTACTAACCTTAGCTTCACTTTTATCCTTCTCAATAATTCCTGCATATTTTTCTCTAAACAGGAAAAATAGTGCCAATGCGCCGAAAAAGTTCATTGCACATGCGAAAAAAGCAGGAGCTGAGTACATGTTTAGATGGAGTTTGGTTAAGATTTGTAATCCAGGGTATCCAAAAGGTATGAAAAGTAATTGTAAAGCTAAATTTTTTTTTTGAAACATGATTAGAAATAGTATTAAAAGAATATTTGTACCTGGACCAGCGGTATTTCCAACAGCTTGACCACAAGTTACCATAGCTATGGCCTTTGGTCGGTCTTTTACGGTACTGGCGGTAGAAGCATAGGTTCGTAGGAGTGCAGAATTAGCTAAAAAATATATAGGTATAGGCTATAGGCGGCATTGTTAGATTATAACGGCGACCGGGCAACTGGCATAAAAGTCAACTGGCATAACGGACAACTGGCATAACGGACCACTGGCATAACGGACAACTGACATAAAAGTCAACTGGCATAACGGACAACTGACATAACGGACTACTGGCATAACGGACAACTGGCATATTATTTTTTATGTAAAATTAGACATAAAACGTATAAAATATTATGCCAGTTGTCTTTTATGCCAGTTGTCCGTTATGCCAGTAGTTCGTTATGCCAGTTGTCCGTTATGTCAATTGACTTTTATGTCAGGTGTCCGTTATGCCAGATGTTTTTATGCCAGTTGCCCGGTCGCCATTATAACATTTGGGTTGCAAAAAGCAACCCCAAGCGTAGAAAAACTGGTACATTTTTGAGGTAATTGTAATGGAATGTTTTGTAGGCTAATGCCTTTTTGTACCTCAAAAATGGGCGAGCAGGTCTTCGTGGGCGAAGGAGGGGAGTACTACATTGATGATTGGAAAGAAGAACAGCAACGCGCATTCGATAAACTCAAGCAAGCACTGATAAGCGAACCAGATCTGAAACCTAATTTTGCAGCTTTTCCCTGCTCCCAAGTTTTTTATCCGCTACTATAGGTATAGACTATATGTATAAGCTATAGATATAGGCTATAGGTATAGGCAGTGTCGTAAATAAGAGGTACATGCCCCCATACCTGGAAAAATGTTAAAAATTAGTATAAAACATTAGGAATTTTAGCAAAATTTTTGAAAATTTATTTTAAAAACGTCTTTTTTTGTTCGGTGCCCCCAAAACGTCATCCTGGTTACGGCACTGGGTATAATCTATCAGTAACGAATTTGTTTGACAAAAATAAAAGTTCCATTACCAGAACCCATTCCAGTGATAAACCTGCATGCCATCATAACATAAATAGGATCCAACCATGTGTCATCAATTGTCATTTCTAGAAGCGCGTAGATGATATTACCAACGAACATGAGAAATAGCCCCACATAAAGAGGTAGTTTGACTTGTTTTATCCGATTGCTCCAATACCCAAAAACCGGAGCGGAGATAATTTGTCCTAGACTGTACAAAGCTATTATGAATCCAAAGAAATTTTGAGTGGCATCACCATCACTATCAAGCTAGAAATAAAAATTGTAAAACTGTCAACCAAATTTTGCTTACAAGTTGTAAATAAGGCCATAAAGAACTGAAATAAATGCTAAACTGTGCAGATCCGACAAATGACAAAATACTAGCAATATAGATTGATCTCCACTCGGTTTTGGGTTCAGCTTGAAATAACATTTCCTTGGACATCTAAAACAAAAATAAACGAAACTTAATAACAAATTTTGAGCACTATAACTTTCGCCACGTTTCATGTTCGCCACAGCAACTTTCGCCACAGCTACGTTCGTGTCATTATATACATATTTATTGCAAATCAATTATGTGGCGAAAGTTGTTGTGGCGAAAGTTACGTGGCGAAAGTTATGTGGCGAAAGTTATAGTGCCAAATTTTGGGAGCTAGTATAGATAGAATTTTGTTCACAAAAGACAATTCCTAACAAGTGAACGAATATGGAATGATACTAATTGAGTTGTTGGTTGATCTTAATAGTAGCGAAGAAAGATAAGATTAATCCCGTCATTTTATACTGAAAACAGTAAAAGATCTGGATCAGTATTTTCATTCCTATGCCTATGTGAACAAACCGACGGTTTTTTCACGTGTTTAGCGATAAGACCAAAAGATTAACTTTTTCGGAAACATAAAACGGTTCAAAATGATGTTCTATTAAAATCTATAGAATATAAGACAAAAATATAAACTACAACAGTAGCATATCCGTAAGGAATGGTTGTATTAACACGTGAAGGCTTAGTCTGGGGCCTATTGCACAAAAGTAAAAGTGCAAAGTCAAAAGTTCAAAGCGAAAATGCATGAAAGTTAAAAAGTAAAAGTGCAAAGTGCGCCAAAGTGCACTAAAAAACTGCAAAGTGCACACTTTGCACTTTTGGGAAAAAAGTGGAGTCTTCACTTTTTTCCCAAAAGTACAAAGTAAAAAAAATGCAAAGTCAAAGTGTGCACTTTGCAGTTTTTTAGTGCATTTTGGAGCACTTTGCACTTTTACTTTTTTTACTTTCATGCATTTTCACTTTGCACTTTTATTTTTGTGCAATAAGCCCCTGGACAGCGGTATATTCTGAAGTAACACACTATGGGGAACACTAATCTGCAAAAAATTTTTTAATTTTTCTTTTAAGGGGGTATATACTGTGATTTTTAAGAGGGTACCCTTGGAAATTTATCTTTACAATGTTAAGGTCATAACTTCTTGTAGTAGTTGTTTTATGAACTCAACGACCACTCATTTGGAAGCTGAGAATCTGCCCTACAACTTTTATAAAAACACCTATAGAAAGTTTTCGATAAAATAAAAAGTTAATCGACAATCTTTGCAAAAACTCCGGATATTGAGACTGGGTTTTTGACGAAGATCACCCTTTTTGACCATCTTCCGGGCATTTTCAGCCAAAGTGATCTTCCCAAAAGTTGTAGCTCATGATCCCAGGAAAATTTTGGTATATCTTATATGGTATGTATTCAACAAACTTTTGCCTTAAGGCTATTTTATCTATAAAAAATGATGATTTTTTGGATATTTTTAGCGTTTTGAGCCCTCAAAATATATGTTAATTTAATTCTTTTTGTCTAAAAATGAGTTATTTTACCGTTTTAGGCTATGGCGAGCAATTTCCGATCATTTTGGAGTAATATTGAAAAACTTTATTTTTAGTCAAGAGGCAGGTTCAGCGTCAAAATTTCAATTTTTTAGGTTTTTGTCGGATTTACTCCAAAGCGATCGGAAATTGTTGACTATAGCTCAAAATGGTAAAATAAATCATTTTTAAACAAAAACAATTAAGTTAACATGGGCTTTGGGGTCATAAAAATGTCAAAAAAATCAGCATTTTTCAAGAATAAATTGGCTATAAGCCAAAAACAGGGGCACAAACATACCAAATCTAATGTTAAATCTAATAATCCAGACTAAACCTTCACGTGTTATCTTGTTATAGTTTGCTTCATTCATGGATTAGAACAGAACACAAATCAAATTGATTTGTATTCTAATCACAAGATGTTATTCAAAGTTTGTGTTTGGTTTATTTTGATAGCTTTTAACAAGTGACCCTCTAGGGGTAATTTTATGCGAGAAATCGATTCCGCACATTCTTGAAAACGCTTCCTTGACCCTGATCCAGTGAAGGAATCGGTGTATTGAAGCTATACATGAACAAGGAAGGGGGACAAATTACCTCGAGGCTATATGGTGTCGACCAAAAAAAGGACCTTTTTTTAGCCTGAAAAATTTTTCTGACCTACCTACTCCAGGATTTTTCAAAAAAAATCCTGCTGAAAATGAAAATTTTTGAAATTTTTTCAGATTTTAGCGGTTTCGATTGCAATATGATTTTTCCATACGGGGAACATGAATACGAACGATTTGGGCCGTTCAGGATTGAAATTGACTGAGTTTTGGTTGAAATACCATTGCTGGGGTGCTCTCCAAACTTGGGGTACCTCAGCAACTTTATACCCCTACCTTCCTGAAGGTGTATTTCAACCAAACTCGGTCAGATTCGGTCAGTAACGGCCCAAATCGCTCGGATTTATGTTCTCCGTATGGAAAAACCATATTACAATCGAAACTGTTAAAATCTGAAAAAATTTCAAAAATTTTTAGCTCCTAAAACCTTCACCAATCAACTCCCCGGTTATAAAAACCTCTAGAAAATAAGTTTTCGCATTGAGTTGAAAAAGTTAGACCACTTTTTCCCCAAGATTTTTGGGTAAAAGAACACAAATCACTGATTTTCAAACGCATTTTTCGCTTTCAAATATCGGGTTTCAGATTTTTTATTGTCATATTCGTGTTTTTCACCTAAAAAATAGGGGATTCATTGCTGTTTTTAGCTAGTAAGCTTAATTTCGCACTGAATGTTCTTGCCCTTTAAGGACAGTGAGCAGACGAATAATCACTTCCGTCTCCATCTGATCACATAATAAAATTGATAAGGTAGTTGGCTTCATATGAATATAGTTATATTTTCATTGTTTCATGTTAGCCGTTTATATTGTGAAATAGTGTAATCAATTTTATTCTCTCTTCAAAAAGAAATACACGAATGGTTCGGTACCAAGTCTTACTTATATTAGGTTTTATTTCTGGCATCTTTACCGAAAGAGATTTAACATGCGAAGAATTTAATGTAAGTTTTTATTCTTTCAAAAGTTTTTAGACTTTCTCTCAAAGTCCAAATCTAGAGCTCTACCACTGAGCCATGGGGGTTTGTTCTTTTGGGTTGATATACATTTCGAAAGTGATTGGAGCTCCTTGTGATATTTCGAAAGTTAACATTTCGAAAGTATAGTCCGTTTCCGCCACAATGAAAAAAGTCCGATGGTCAAGTTGCATCGAACTTGCCTCGTAAATTTGCAAAACTTCAGAAGAGTTTATTTTTAGGGCCCAAAATCTACCTTTCTTTGGTCAATCAATTCTCCCAATCTAAATACGACGAGTTATCTTTTTGGTACATATCATGTCAAAAATCTGTGGGATTATGGTAATTTTTTGTTATATTGGTATAATGGTTATTTGATATTTCGAAACTTTTTTATGTTGTTGAGGATTTCTCCGGAAATACAAAGCCAATCCTGATATTTTTGGTGTCGTTAGAAAGCTGGATTTCGCAGCAATTGAATGACACCAAAATCATGCTATAACTCTTTCTGGTTGCGGAGATATTGCATAATTATTTAAAAAATGTCTAAAAAACTGAGATCTTTTACTAATTATGCAATAACTCCTCAACCAGAAAGAGTTATGGCATGATTTTGGTGTCATTCGATTGTTACGGAATCCAACTTTCTAACGACACCACAACTATCAGGATTGGTTATGTAGAAATCCTCAAAAACATAAAAAATTTCGAAATCTTAAGTTCGAAACATCAAACGACCGGTATAATTCCGTATTCAAAAGTTTAGTTTCGCCGATAGCAAAGAAGGTGTTCGATACTATTGATGTATTAGCACTTGAATTAGATTTAGAAATAGGTTTAGCTATTGCTAAATTTAATAGATCAGCTATTAAGAATGAATGTGTGTTTTTACCAAATGGTACCACAATTAAGAACTTTTTAAGCCATAATCAATTTGATAAATTTGAAAAAGGTAAAAAATCAATAAGTTAAATATCAAACTAGTCAGGCTCGTAGCCAGAGGTGTCAACAAAATGCAAAAATTTATAATGGTCGAAAATTCATAACGGGGAGTATGATCTTTTTAAAATTTCTTAAAGGAGGTGCAGATCTGGGGTCAATCTCGGTCGAAAAAATTTTTTTTCAAAATAAAAATCAGATTCGTGTTCCCCGCATAAAATTACCCCTAAAAATTCACTTTTCGAAAGAAAAAATTTTTCAACAGAGATTGACCCCAGATCTGCACCCTCCCCTTAAGAATTTCGGCCTGGAAGTGGGAGGCACGTGTCCTTAGTGGTCCCTCCCCCATAGCCCGTAGATACGTGTGGGTACGCTGGGTATTGAGCCCTTGAAATCGGATGAATGTCGAAAAAGACATAAAGGCGACTCTTATGATTTTTTCTATGATCCTTCTAAAATTCGACCTCTATCTACGGTCCTGAGACTAGTCATTAAAGTGAAAATTTTTTTAAATTTTTCTTAAAAAATCACACTTAAGCATTGGACTATGTATTTATGGATGCTCAAAAAAGAAACGTTAAAATTAACTTGACCAAAGGTTAGTTTATATTTAAAAAATAGCTCTCATTGTGATAATTTTTTGGAGCTCGGATTAAACCACGCCGAGAGCGTGGAAATCTAGGTAATTTTTCTTGTACCGTTAATCGGTCGGATAGCACACAGATGTTAATCACAGTGTGAATAGTAGAAAAATACACCGCCAAGTATTTACCAATTAACGGGATTAGTTGTAGGTCTCGGTAGCACAATGGTAGTGCTCTTGAACTGTAGCCATGAGGTCCGGGTTCGAGTCCGAAAACTTTTGCCCAATTTCAAAAATTATTTAAAATAATAAGACTCAATTTTTAGATTGGTATTATCAATTACGACCCGAAGTTACTATTCGAGATTACCATAAAATTTTTACCATGCGTGAAAACGAGACGGAGAATATATTTTTAGATGTGCTTCTAGGTTTAAAAGCTAAATCGAACAATAAACCAGTTATTGGTATAGAAAAACTTGACGAGGTTATTAACTAACAAATTTTTTTTTAATAATAATATTTTTTAGCAGATATGCTATGGCTTGAACCTTACTAGATATCAAGTAATTTTTTTAATTAAGGATCAGTATGGTACCATTTTCAGGCATACATAATAACAGGACGAATAAGAGCTCGGAAGAACTCGGAGATGCTTGAAATCGCTCGGAAGCGTTCGGAAGAACTCGTAAGCACTCGGAAGAGCTCGAAAGCACTTGGAGACGCTTGAAATCGCTCGGAGGCGCTTGGAAGAGCTTGAAAGCCCTCAGAGGCGCTTGAAATCGCTTGGAAGAACTCGGAAGCGCTCGGAAGAACTCGAAAGCACTCAGAGACGCTTGAAATCGCTCGAAAGCGTGAGTGGAATTTCTTCTAGATTTATTCATGTTAGTCTATGAGCATCTTTAAGTGAAATCTTAAAATTCCGGCGTCAAGTTCGGAACCCTTACTTGTGAGTAAAAAAGTCTTTAACATCATATCAAAATTCCTTTTAGGGACCGAGATCTGAAATCGTCCCGTTGTCATCCCGTTATTGTGTATGCCCATTTCCCGTTGCTATAATCTATTTTTAAAATTAATTTAGAGGAATCTCGCGTTCGATATTATACTTAAACAGGTTCCAATAAATAAAACATATCATGAACTAATAGACAATTCCCTTACGTATTATAAATGTAGAATCATGAATAAAACTATTTTTACCCACGAAGACAATTTAAAATTTGTTAAAGAAGCTATAAAGAAGCTAAAACCTTATAAATATCTTCTCAAGGATGAATGGAAATTTGCTAATAATAATAAAAGGGTATTATTTAACTTAAAATTTACGAAAGTTCAATGTTCAACAGAACCAAAAAAGGGTCGCTTCATGAATAAAAATCAAAAATTTTGATTTGCCATAAATAGAAACATGTAGAGTTGAAACTACAAGTCAAACCAATAGCCGAATATTCGATGGTATGGACTGACTGTTCAACCTAGGTTTCTCAACATAAAGTCCAAGCACACTTATGTCTAGTCCTGAAAATACCTTCCAAAGCAGCCCAGTAGAAAAATGGGGCTCCAAAAATTTTTAACATGAAAAGGGAAAAGCTGGGATCAAATTCAGAGTTATGGCATGATTTTGGTGTCATTCGATTGCTACGAAATCCAGCTTTCTAACGACACCACAACTATCAGGATTGGCTTTGTAGAAATCCTCAAAAACATAAAAAACGTTTCGAAACATCAAACGATCGAAGAAAAAACTACAACTAACAGCCTTTAAAAAAATATATTTTAGCTATTTCACAAATGGCATATACGTCCTATGGTTGTTCGAAACACCGCAATGACCGAACGAGTTGACAAAATTTTAAGAGCAAACCCGACAAAGAGATATTTTATTGCCTTTGGACTAAGTAATCTGTTTCTATCAAATCAGAAATTTTAGTCCGTTAGGGTGTGCATTTTCTGACCAATTTTTAAAACAGTTTTCAATTTTGGGGGTTAAAAAATTGAAAACCAAATATGCCTATAACATAACGTTTTTACATTTTAGGCCACTTTGTCGGTCCAAATAATATTGGTGAAATGCTTAAAAAATTAGGTTATAAAGTTGAAGAAGTTCATGAGAATTATATAATCCCTGAGAAACCTGCGTATATAGTCCCTGAGAAACCTGCGTACAATTCAACCAATAGACAATCATTTTTCAGCTTTTTGTTATATTGCTTAATATTTCTATTATTTTTGTAATTTAAAAGTTGTATAAGAATAATTTTAAAATTAGTGAAATGTATCAGGGGGCAAAAGTTTGGGGACAAACGTCCAAAAGTTCAGGGACAGACCGACAAAAGTTCGGAGACACTACCACTGTCAGATTTTGCGTTTTTTGGTGTTTTCAATACAAAAAACGCAAAATCCGACAGGGGTAGTGTCCCCGAACTTTTACCCCCCCCCTGATAACATATATTTCCTAAAGCCATCCTCAAAACTCCTCCATTTTTCCAAGGAACATCAATAAATTGGTCCTCTGTGGTGCCTAGCGTGGGCCACGAATGCGGATAAATAAATTCTGATAGCCCTACACACCACCGTGCATTCAATTCCAACTTTTTTTTGACAAAGGAATTTTGAGGTTTTGTTGTCCGGTTAATCGACATTCGAATTGAGAGCATAGCTGTCGACTTCGTACGATAGCTTGTGGGGACCCTTAGTTCAAAAAACGCATTAGTTCAAATTCTTATTAGTCGAAGTGTACGTGAGCCGAAAAAACATGAAAAAATCGCCCAAATTTCGTTTTTTATACACCCTGTAATGATTAAATTTATTAAAGATTTGTACATCATGATATAGATATATGAAAAAATGAATAATCTATTTGCTAGAAGCAAAAATAAACTTTAAATCATCCGGAAGTAGATCCAATCTAGGTATAGCCTGTGGCTCGGTATGTGATTCATTTGAGGAATCTTCTTCTTTTTCTTCACTTCTTCTTGGACTTTCGGTATCTGTCGTGATTTTGAGTGGGACCATTCGTCGATAGAAAATCACCCACAAAGATACGGTAAACAAAATCACTCCACCTTCCATGATCCAAGCGATTCTTGGTCCATATTGAGTGTATAGGAAACTAAAAGTTTCTCCGTCAAGTTACGATTTTATGGGGCTTATAAATTTTCAAAATTGAGTTTTTTTAATTAAAGAGGGTGCACGCCCAGTACGTTTCTCGAAAAAATTTTTTTCTCCAAATAGCTGATTTTTGGTACTTAGGGATTTCCGGGTACGAGAAATTGATTGGTGCAAGTTCCGAGTTCCGAAAAAATTTTCATGACACCCTATCGAAGTACCCCATGTTAAAAAATTAATTTTTTCAACTTTTTTATTTAGGCTTCAAATTGGCGCAAGTCCTGAGTTCCGAAAAAATTTTCATAACTCCCTATCGGGGTACCCATGTTCGAAAACCCCCAAGTACCAAAAATCAGCCAATCGATTTCTCGTGCCCGAAAACCCTTGAGTACAAAAATCAGCCAATTTGGAGCCAAAATAAAAAAGTTGAAAGAATTGATTTTTTAACATGTGGTACCCCGATAGAGGGTCACAAAAATTTTTTCGGAACTTTTTTTAAGATCTATGTAATAATTTTTACCTAATAAGAATAGGTCCCGCCATTCTAGCTACACTTCCTGACATTTGTAACATTCCTTGTTGGGTACCCTGTCTTCGAGGGCCGATTATTCTTGAAAATAGAGTCGACATGGTTATATTCACCGAAGGGAAACCACATCCGATTGTAATCACATAAGTTATATAATAAACCCAGACATTAACTTGAGTCAAACTGGTGCACCAATCGTAAAGATTTGTGTTACAGCCTATGTCCTTGTCATGATTGGGGCTGTCGGCTGAAAACAAATCATCTCATAATGGAAACTTTTCAAGGGGGTCAAAAACTCGAATTCTTAAAAATTGGTTTAAAATTGGTGTCAAGGGATTTTTCAATATGGGAAACAAGGATCTGAAGGAATTTTTTGATTTTGACTTCGAGAAAGTACCCCTACGAAGGGTATACCTCCGAAAAAGACTAAAAACTTTGTATTCTCTGAATCATGGTTAGACAAGCATTTCCATGCCTCGGCAATGCGCGCAATTGATGCCCCGACTAGAAAAACCCTAGTACGGTTGAAAATTTCGCCAAAAATCGACTCCTATAGTCAAATATCGACATTTTAAAATTAACTTGTTATATTGAAAACCCACATTTTTTGAAAAAGTCTATATGTTGACACGAAAACATGAGTTACGCTTCAAAAGACTGATTAGATCGTTTTCAGCATACATTCTTGCTTAATACTGAAAAAAAAAGATTTCATCGAAAACGAGCAAAAAATACCGAAATCCATGTATTTTTTGAGCGGCAAATACTTATGCACTTTTCAATTATATCATGACTATAGCAAAATTTGTTATTCAAAAACATACCAGAAACGTTCCGTAGATCAACATGAGGCCAAAACGGCCATGAAAAAGTGATTATATGGAATGACAAGAATATAAACAAAGCTAGTATACAACCAATCCGGAAATGATGCATGCTAAATTATTCTCACTAAATAAGCCTTGAAAATTTTATTCTTACTATCGCTCAGCTTTCGTCAAAATATAAATTAGATAGGTTAAGAATGTTAAACCCCCAAGAAGTCCTTGAGCAATGGAGGTATTTGTTACAGCTGTTGATTGTGTCCAATCATACCTCAAATTCGAGTTGTTTAATTTCCCTTTTCTTTTACACTTACATCATCATAGCTATAGGGGTTCCGAGGGTCTCCAAATTCGTATTCACAAACATCTGAGTAAATCTTGTTACATAGCAAACAAAAACGGCAATCATGTCATAGGGTGGTAGTTTTATAGGCTTATTATCGGTCTGAAAAGTTTTTTCTTCAAATATTCACAAATTCAAGGCCAATAGCTTATACCCAGTGCCGTAGCCAGGATGAAAGTTTGGGTGGGGTGGGGCACCAAACCAAAAAAACCAAGACTACTAACCTTAGTTTCACTTTTATCCTTCTCAATAATTCCCGCATATTTTTCTCTAAACAGGAAAAATAGTGCCAATGCGCCGAAAAGGTTCATTGCACATGCGAAAAAAGCAGGAGCTGTGTACATATTTAGATGGAGTCTGTTTAAGATTTGTAATCCAGGGTATCCAATCGGTATGAAAAGTAATTGTAAAGCTAAAATTTTTTTTGAAACATGATTAGAAATAGTATTAAAAGAATATTGGAGCTAGTGGCGAAAAGGGGCCCGAGTGCCTATCGTAAAATTTGAGCCTTCCAAAATCAATTTCAATTGTTGATTTTGCTTTTTTGTGGTGGAATTTTAATATATTCTTCATATTAAGACGTGATAGGCAAAATAAT
>JAQGBS010001441.1:0-15738 GCA_034698545.1 Acrobeloides obliquus
TTCCAGAATGACAGGATAATGGATGAATAAATACGGCTGTTAAGGGAAAATCTTCCGGACTCCTCTCGATTCAAAGATTTCAGAGAAGACTCTTTTTGGGAAAGGTTAAATTTCGCCGCAGGTAATCCGAAGAGTTGTGTGAACGTCTTTTTGCGCATGATTGCCCCCTTGTTGTGTAATCAAGATGACTCTTTTCTCAACTTCAAAGCGTTTGATTTCAAATAGTGAAGTCGAAGAAGAATAATGTCTTGTTTCCAAAGACGTATTGTTATCTCGGTTATCGGGTCATCCCCATCAGCCGCATTATCCAAGAAAAATGTGCAAAAGCGAGAGCGAAGGTGTCTCTTTTTTGAAATTTTATGCGAAAAAAATGTTTGGAAAAATTTAAAGATTTTATCGGGAAGCTCAGTATTGTTGTCCGTTTTATTTTATTCAAAAAATGAGGTTAAAGAAACGAATTTTTTTAATCCAAAAATTTTTATATAAGCCAAAAAAGTAGCAGAAAATCATTTTGACGGCTTCTGGTCCTACTTTTTCTCAGCTCATCAAAATACGAAATATAGACCTCGACATCACTCATTGTAAAGGGATCATCCAGATATTACGTAATCATGTTAAGGGGGGTTGGCCCTCTTCATAAAAATTGATTACGTTAGCGCACTTTTGATAATTACGTTGGGGGGAGGGGGTAAACCACCAAAAAATTGATTACATAATATCTGGATGACCCCAAAGCTCTTTGTGAGTACAATCAATTGGTAAAAAATAAACAACAAAACTACAGTTTATTTGGTTGTTCGGAAAGTATCTTCCCAAGCTTTATTTTACTAAATCTCGATCCAAAAATGCGATCAAAAAATTCCAAACCTTATTCAAAAACCCGATTTTACGGGGGGATTTTTGAATTTTCTAACCTATCTAAAACTCCCTAGATTAATTTTTTCTGCCAAATTTTCTTTCCAACCGATGTATTTTAATATGGTGAACATTTCTAGCTTGGTCTTGAAAATCCGAGAACAAAAATTTTCGACCTTTCCAACTTGTCGTCAGAGAATGGAAATCGAGGTTTCTCGGATTTTTTCGAAACCAAGCTAGAAATGTTCATCATGTTGAAATACATCAGCCAGAAAGAAAATTTGACCGAAAAATTTATCTAGGTTGTTTTAAACAGCTTAGAAAATTCAGAAAACCTCGTAAAATCGGATTTTTGAGCTTCGGACAAGATTTGGAATTTTTGTGCGATCTCGGATTGACTTAAAATGTCTTTTAAAAATTTTCCCATCTGTTAATCTTACTAGATAAATTCAACTTAAAGCCCACTTAAACAGTCTAAGTCAATCTTTGAACGCTCAAGAAAGTATCTTTTAAAGTTAACATTAAAACACACTACACAATTAGCTAACAGATCTAAATGCATATGGATCCCAAGAATTCGGATCAAACCCGTAAACCACATTTCCCGAATTTGCAATATCTTGAGCCGTTCTGTTCACTGGTAAACTCCATGTGATCCCACTCCTATTAGTCAATTGTCGCTTGAAACGTCCATATGGGTAACCATAGCCATTTCCATTACCAACTTGTTCATATCTCTGTTCTGGTGGCAAATACTGAGAAGGATTACCGACAAGGGTATATGGCATATTTGGATTGCTTCGATAGTCATAGCCATAGATGTTATTTGTGTATTGGCTAGAATCTTGAGGGGTATAGCCGCGTGAGAGAATATTTTGGTAATTTTGTTGGTCTTGTTGTTGGTTGGTAAGGATCGGTTGGTATTGGTTCAAATTGTTGTTGTCATAGTTGGTGTTATACCGCTTGAAACGTAGAGATGATGTAGCTAAAATTGAGGAAATCGATTTTTTTGCTTACTATTTCATTTAAAGAAAAAATTCTACGACCAACTTTACGGGGGTTTCCGTTGATATTGTTTCCATCTATCAAGTAAAATTTTCGTCTTAACGGGATCGAAAACTCGACCATTTAAGTGCGAAGTGGGACTCTTACCATTTCACCATGAGTGATAACTTTTTCTCTCTTGCTGGAGAATGTCTAATATCACCCCTCCAACAGAGCTGTCAAAAAATTATCAAAATCGATGATGTAGGCAGTCTGAACTGCCAAATTGGCAATTGAACTGTCAAACTGGCGGCTTAACTGCCAAGCTGGCAGTTGAATTGCCAATATTAAAATTGCGTGTCAATGACTTAAATAAAGCCGTTAGATGTCATTTGATCGAAAGAAAAAATTTTTAAACAATTTTTTGAAATTGACCTCGGCAGTTGGACTTTACGATTTTGACAGCTCTGCTCTCTAATATTAGAGCTACTCTACTCAAAAGTATTATTATTAAACTATTACCTTTAATAATAAAAACTAAGAATAGAAAAATTAAAGACCTCATTGTTCTGCGCAAAAATTCGACATTGAATGAAAAATTCAAAAAGTCAAAGGCACTTTACTCGAGCAGCTTATGTACCCAAGTTCACAAAGAGATCAAAATTGAGCAAATATTTATATTCGAACCTACGCTTTTGTACAAAGTGGCGCAAAAAAGTGGATTTTTGCTATTTTTCGACCACATTTTTGCCAAAAAATTTTTATTTTTTATTCTAAAAGGGGGGTTTTCTATGCGAGGAATTGATTGCGCGCATTGAAAAATCTTGAAAACGCTTTCCTAACCCAAAATCAGCTCAAGAAACTATTGCAAAAATCCGGTTTTTTGGTCTGATTTTGGGTCAGGAAAGCGTTTTCAAATTTGATCGAAAAATCACAAAAATCCACTTTTTTGCGCCACCCTGTACAAATTTTTGATTTTTTATCACGAGTAAATATTAAGTTAAGTTTTTTGTACTACTGCGGATTAACGACCGCAAATTACAGGGTTCTGAAGTCGGAATTTTTCAAAATAAAACATTTTTGGACTATTTTTATGCGAGAAATCGATTACGCGCATTTCCGAAGCATGAAAACGAATACTTTTTATGAAAATGGGCCTCTTATACTGCAATCAGGTAAAAACAGCTTTCACACTTTGTCGATGTGCGCTATAAAAAGTGAAAAAATCATAAAAATCACATGTTAATGAAGTATAAAAGGCTCATTTTCACGAAACGTATTCGTTTTCACGCTTCGAGTATGTGCGCAATCGATTTCTCGTATAAAAATACTCCTAAAATGGTTGATTTTGAAAAAATTCCGACTTCAGAACCCTGTCATTTGCGGTCGTTAATCTGAAGTAGACCAGTTTTTTATGTAAAAATTTTATTCGTATAACCAAATAAATAATGTTCATCACATAATAGAATTGCACATAGAAAGCTATAAGATAAGACCAAAAATAAGATACCCGATAAAATTCTAATAAATAGAACATATAAAAAGTTCAAAGTATTGGACAGAAAAAAAGTTTTATGCCAATTTTAAATGGCATACAAAAAAGAGCAAATGAAAATGAGACAACATAAAGTAATTAAGATTATAAAAACCACAGATTTTTTCAAAGTTTTTTTTCCATTTTTTCAAAAGTTTAATAAAAATCTTGGTTAGTATAAAATATGAAAATTTCAAAAATTCTTAAAAATTTTACAAAAATTTATTTTAAACCTTTCAAAGATTCTTCCCAAGTTTTCTCAGGATAACCAATAAGGTGTTGCTATTGGGGTTTATAAGGCCAATTCTCGGTGCAAATTTCTGGATTAAAGTTGAAGTGACTGAACTATGCCGGAAGAAATAGACCATTGCCATATCTAAAAATTTTGAGGATTAGTTTTGGGAACGTCAAAATTTTGATTCCTACAAATAATTGAATTTTTTAGAAGAGGGGATAATTTGGAGATAAAACTCGGGTTTTTGGTGGAAAACCGGCTATATATGGATGTTTTTTGACAGGGAACCAATTGCGCACATTTCTGTGGCATGAAAATGTTTCCCTGATTCAGAGAATATGAATTTGGATCCTTTTTAGGCGTAGGGTTAACTCCTAGTAGTTACAATTAAAAAATTCTTTAGATTCTAGTCTAGGATCTGTACGACCTGGGGGGACGCATTTAACATGACTCCAAAGGCCGAAGAAAAAAACGTTAATATTTTTATAGAAACACACTCCCTAGGGGTAAAAATTGATGCGGAACACGCTGGTGCTATTATTTTCACTCCAAAATCATCGAAAACTGATGAATTTTCACATTTTTGGTTTCAAATTTTTTCACTAACCAAATGAAAAAAAATGAAAAAACAAAGTGAATAATGGTTGAGAAATGGAATGTGAAAATTCATCGGTTTTCGATGATTTTGGAGTGAAAATAATAACACCAACGTGTTCCGCGTCAATTTTTACCCCTAGGGGGTGTGTTTCTATAAAAATTTTAACGTTTTTTACTTCGGCCTTTGGAGTCACGTTAAGTGCGTACTGCTCCAGGTCGTACAGCTCCCTAGTTTCCCATGTGAAAAACTCCTAATATCAAAATTTTTTGAGAATTCGAGTGTTTACTTCTTGTCCCCCTTGAGGTAAAAAATCGAAATTTCAATTTTTTCCAAATTGCCTGAATTTTTTGTTTGAGGCATTTTCGACATGGAACACTTGAATCTGATGAATTTGTTATTTTTGATCATTAGAAGTTAATAAGAGGGATTTAAAAAATTAACGTAAAAAAGCTTACTTTCAATCAATGAAACGGCAGTAACACTTTTGTTCGACATGTACTTCATTAGTGGTTCGGCTACCTTCTCCACTTCTAGACCAACCATAATCACTAAATCTTCTGGATTATAGCCATTGAATTTCTCCACAAGGGATTCATCCAGAGGCATTCTTTGGTCCACATCTAGACTGTTTCTATTTCCCAAATGGCGATTGAGGAGTTCGATATGGCCCGAAATTCGATGGAGTCTGAAAAAAGTTGATTTGTTTTTTATTTGAGTGAGGAGTGTAGTGTCAAAAATCACATTTTTGAAAAAAAAATTCACACATTTTTGGAAATAAAAATGGCATTTTGGACAAAAAATGATTGTTTTTTGGTTAAAAATTGACATTTTTCACAATTTTTGGATCTTTTTTCGCTTTTTTTCCTACTTTTTTTCTTCCTCAGACAGGTTAACACTTGTTATATCAAAATATTATACCTGAACGGATACCCATGTTTCTTAAAAATTATCTGACCCTTCCAACTGCACATAAACTCATCGTTCAACTTCTCCAAAGTATCAATAACGCCATTTACATTCTTGCTCTCGATAACCAGAGGGGAAATCGGCGAAATATCGTGATGCACAACAGTACGAACTGGAGTTGGCGTTGGCAGAATATCGCTTGATCGTCTACTGTTCATAGAGTCGAAGAGATTTGGCAACTGGCTTGGCACATTAACGGTCGGAGGCGTAGAAAATTCTCGTCTTTTTTGAAGTGGTGGAGAATCATCGTTGTGGTCACTTCCACTCGGCCGCTTGCGACGCTGCATATTCGGTGCATAGACTTCACCATCTCCGGCAAAATCAACCGAAATAAGTTGATCGCCAATTTTTTTCTCCCTCAAAGCACGACACGCCAAAACTGCTGAAGGCTTGCCCACAAATCTAAAATTTACAAAATAATGTAAATTTTTAATTTTTTTTAACCTAACATAGGCATAATCCGCACCATCTTCGTAATCAATTTGTTGAACGAATCCATAAACTTGGCACAACTTTCGAAGCTCTTCAGTGGTTGCACAAGATGGAAGCTCGCCTAACCAGAGACGATAAGTAATGTGGAGTTTTGCGTAGCCAACATAGACGATATTTTTCCGTGCCATGAAGCGTTGCCCATGCATTTGCGCACGAGCTTTCATAGCCTGGTTTAGTGTCTAAAATTTTAAAAAATTTCAATTTTTCTACAGGGTGTTCAAAAAATAGTAATATTGCGATTTTTTCAAAAGTTTCAAGTTTACAGGGTGTATAAAAAACCTGAATTTGGGTGATTTTTTCATGTTTTTTCGACTCAAAAATTTTTTTAAAAATGACCCTAAGGGTTAATTTTATGCGGGAAATCGATTGCGCGTATTTCCAAAGCTTGAAAATGCTTCCCTGACTCTGAATCAGGGAATCGAAGTGGGTGTATTGAAGCAAAAATTTTTAGATTCTTTATCTGAAAATGACTTCTGGAAGTAAATTTATGTGGGGAATCGATTGTGCGCATTCTCAAAGCTATAAAAGGGAACTTTTGTGATTTTCTACATGAATTGGGAGCCGAATTTTTTTCTAAAAATGATCCTATTAGGAGTATTTATTCGAGAATCGATTACGCAAATTTCGTATCTCGAAAATGCTTTCATGACCCTGATTCAGGGGAAAATGACATTTTCGCTTCAAAAACCCAATTTTTTCTTTAAATCAGAGTTAGGTTAGCATTTTCAGGGTTCGGAAATGTATGGAACAATTTTAGGAAAAAAATTTGGGTAAATCATGTAAAAATATCAAAAAAGTGCCTCTTTTATGATTTTTTGCCCTGTAAAAATCACAAAAAGCATTTTTTGCCTCACCCTATAGATTTGTATTTATGAAAAATTCATATTCGTTATTTTAATCTACCTCAAATCTTGCAAAAGCATACACCGATGGTGGCATCTCATCCTTCAACTTCATAGTTACTTCTTCAATCTTGTATCCGTTAAAAAAGCGCTTGATCTCTTCGGGAGTAACATCTGCTGGAAGATTGCCAATATAAAGTGAGCGATTGGCAAATAGATCGTCTTGAGTCCAGTTAATACCATCTTGTGTTGGGATCAAAATGAATGGTTGACTACGATCATTTTGTACGCTTTTAATAAAAGGTTGTTGGCTGATGTCTTCTTTGATAACTGATGCTTTAGAACTTGGAAGGCTATTTAGAATTTTCTTTGAGAGAATTCCAGTTATCTGGTTAATTTGGATTTTTGCATTGTCGATGGAACGAGATGAAGCCTGGTTGCTTGGTTGGTCTGATAGACGAATGTCGCATTTCACTATTGGATCATCGCATTTCACTTTTGGACCATCGCATTTCACTTTTGGACCATCGCATTTTACTGTTGGACCGTCGCATTTCACTATTGAACCATTGTATTTCACTGTTGGACCATGCTGGACGGGGCGAATCGGTGCCAAATTTCGTTTATCTGGTGAATTTTGTTTGTTTTCTTGTCGTTCCCAACGAGTCGCAGGCTTCACTCGTACAGGTGAAGCTTCTCGAGGAAAAAATGAAACAATCTTGGGTTTCTTTCGCTCTTTCTCGTCATGAGTGTCACGATAGCGACGGTTTCGTTCAGGCGAAGGAGATTTGTTGCAGCGATTTCGACCATAACGATTCTGCTCGCGTTCATTCTGACCGCGACGTACACGACGGTCATCATCACGATCACGCCGACGAATGGGCGAAATAGAAACTTCACGACGGTAGCTGAAGTGGCGATTTTTGCGGAGTTCTAAAAATGATAAAATAATGTTTTTTTGAATTTTTAAGTGCATCATTCATGGAAAATTGAAAATTTTGCCCCTTGCAGATCAAGATGTTTGGAGCTACTACACAATAGGGGGGGGGGAGGCACCCACGTGAAAAAATTTTTAAAAATTTTTTCTGGAAATGACCCCTCTAGGGATAAAAACATGCGGGGAATCGGAATTTGGCATTTTCAAAGCTAAAAAACACTTCCCTAGTCCAGGGAAACGAGGTCTGTGTATTGAAGAGAAAAGTCGCAAAAATCGATTTTTGCGACTTTTCACTTCAATACACAATACCTGAATCAGGGAAGCATTTGAAAACGTCAAATTCGGATCTCCCCTATGTAGTAGCTTTAGATTGTCCAGACACACAGACATTATACTTTTATAGTAATAGGATACTATACCTGTTCCTGTAGAAGCAGAACGTCGATATCTGTCATTCTTTTTTTGCCTCTCTCTTGACCTTTCTCGGCGATCTTCAAGTTTATGAACACGGTAAGACACTTCTTTTTCCTTTGGTCGCTCACGGATCAGGTTAGCGGCTTCGGATTGTGGGGTATCTTTATTCGTTTTTATTTCATTTGCATGTTGACGAATAAAAGGATTGTGAACTGGGCGTACAGGGCTTTCCTAAAAATGGTGTGTAATGGAAGCTGAGATACTGAATTGGCCTGGGTCGAGAATGAGCGATCGGATGGCCAAGCGAGAGACACGGAGGAGTGTACTCAGCCATGTGAGTGTACCCATCACAGGTGTTTCTAGAAATTTTATGCCTTACATCAATTTGCATTGGACTATTTCTGATTTGAGCCTCAACATAACATGGAGATTTCTGTTTTGGCATCTCTTTAGTCAAACTTGGAGTAACCAGAATAGTCTTCCTAGTAGTTGGGTCATTATGGAGATGAGGTTTAGCTTGAACCCAATTGTTTTCAGCCACATTTTTAGCACTTTGAGTTGCGCCTTGCTGTACTCGACCTTGAACATGTTGAACCGGTACTACTGCAGCGGATGGAGGCGTTGACACAGATGGCGGCATTGTATTTTGCATCACATGAAGTGGAATCATTAGAGTTGATCCATTATCTCTGACTCGTGGAAGTTGTGCATTTTTAGATGACAAAACAGACACTTCCGAACTTGGTGGAACATTTTTCTGTTCTGGGGGTTGTTGTTGAGTGCTAGGTTTGTTGTTGTGTGCTAGCGGAGGTGGAATCACATTTTCACGATTGCACTGGGCCAAGACATTGTTCGGATCTGGATCGACCATAAGGTTGGTTCCAAAAACGGATTTGAGATGAACAAGCATGAGCGAGCGGACACTCTTGGCACAACCAGAACGTTCAAATGTGCAATAGAGAATTCGATTTGTTGGGTCGTATTCAGACTAAAATTTGAAATTAAAGACATGTTTTAAAAATGATATAGGATGCAAAAAATGATAGAATCAGTACTAGATAAAACAATCTGGGCAGATTTTGCCAATTCGAAGCATAGATGAATAGGGGGGGGGGGGGGTCGTAAACCTCATCGCGCGGCGCGGGGGGTTAAAGGAAATTTTTGCCTTTCGGCACCCCCCATTTTTTGGGGCCCCCGAGGCGCAGGGGAGGGGGATCGTAATTATGACCCCCTTTGTTAAAATTTCTTACTCTAAACCTCCTCGAAACCATATTAGGATTTGAATATACAATTTCAAATGGAACTTCAACTTTTTGGTCGGCTGATGGTGAATATGCCAAATAATCATCTTCAAATGTCCATATTTCTCTTTCTCTTTCAAATAATGTACATGGAATGTTAAAATCTGGGTCTAGGCTTTCTAATGGAGGTAGTATGGCGATTTGTTGTTTTGGAAGTCCTTCTTCTTGTTCGGTCTAAACATTTTTTATAGTGAACAGGATTAGCTAGATTTGGATTTCAAGGTTGGTGGGGCATAGGTGGAGAGGGGGTCCATTAGTGGACCTCGCACTTGGAGATCTGATCCCTCCCCCTGCAAATTTTCGGCCAGAGGCCAAAAAATGGTATTTTTGGCAAAATGCATTTTGAACAAAAATAGCAATTTTTGAGCATTTTTTGTAGTGAAAAAATGTCATTTTTTAGTGAAAATTTTGAAAAAATGACCCCTCCCCCCAATTTTTGGTCTGACCTTCCCCGAAAATTTTCAACAAAGTAGACACCCTCTATCCACTATTGGGGTGCGTTATTTCTTTTATCAAAAATCTTTATCCATCTATGGTGGGAGGGGGGGGGGTGAGATGCAGAGAGGGGAGGGTCCATTAAAGTTTAAGAAGCTTTTATTGAACACGATAAGTATCCTTACTTGAGTCTCCATTTCTTTAACTTCTTTTGGGATCCTTATAGGTGAATCGCTTAACCCTTCGACAGGGGATTCATCGCCAGAATTTTCAGCTTCCATAATTTCTCTTAATTGCTTGTCACGTTCTACTTGCACTGCTGAAAAATTATTAAAAATTTATCAAAGGTTAAAAATAATAGGTACCTTTTGGGTTCATACCAGCGTTTAAACATTTTTGCAAGCGACATGCTCGACATGCGTTTCGTTGATCTAAACATAACTTGGTAAATAGAACATTTTCCGACAAAAAGAAAAAAGTCATTACTCATGATGTAGCGCAATTTGCGCAAAATTCAGGGAGCGCTCGAGCAGGGTATTGAACCTTTTCGTTCAAGATGAATTTTGCCCATTTGCTCCTGCTTCATGTGTAATGAATTTTTTTCTCTTGTAGGCAAATGTCAATAATTTATGCTCGCGACATTTTTTTGATCCATACCTTTTATAACTATACAATCCGCTGCAAATCTGCATCTATATTTTCTGTTATCTCGTACACTTCTTCGAAAAAATCCCTTACAACCATTGCAAGCAAAAACTCCATATTTTATTCCATTTGCAAAATCCCCACACACTACACAGATATTTCCGGTGTCTTGGCCTAAAATTATTTATTTACGTCTTTGATGCTTTAGTTATCACTCAAACTAAACTACATTCAATTATTACGTAGATCAACGACAATTTTTCAGAGACCAATGAGAACTTTGTTTCTATGATTAATGAAATTTCGAGAACAATGTTTGTTGATTAATATTACTAACCCAAGTCTATGGAAACAAATAAGAGGGCAAAGGGTGGTTTGAACAATTGTGCGACGGGTAATTTATTAAAGAGAAAATTGTTATCACAAATTTTGTTTTTAAGTTGTTCTTTTGTTCAAGTGATTTTCAATCCCTGGTAACTGTTGCTCCGAAAACATGTGACTACCAGAGCAGACAAAAATGAAATAAATAGATCTTTATCGAAAATTTAAAAACGGTTATCGCTAATCGATTCAGCTCATCGAGATGAGTACAACTGGTACCATATTGTACACAGACGCTACAGAATCTCCGTTTTTAAAATTTCGCCCAAAATCCATTTTTTTTTCATTTTGGTCCACCATGCTGAAAATCACGTGTTTGTGTTAAAGTGTGTTTTGACTACTTTTTATTAGCTAGTTTTAGCTAATTTTCAAAAAAATTGATTCCCTTTGAGGGAGCGATGGGTCCAAAGATCCACTAGATTCACCTCGGGAGAGGAGGGGATGGACAAATTTAAGAGTCTTTCTCGATTTTTAAGAGATTTTTCCCAATTTCAATAGGAAGAAGACGCTTCCTGGATACGAAAACGTTAAATTTTTTATAAGTACATTTGAAACCAAACGAATACTAAGCAAACATCACCGATTTAAAGAATTCTTTCTCTCTCTTTTTGCACGTTAACATTTAAGACGCGTCTCCTAATCACTTTTGATTGAAAGATGTGTGATGCGAAAAGAATTTATTTTTGTTTCCGAAAATTTTTTAATGACATTCTTACATTTGAGCTCAATGCATCCAAAGTTAAATTTAAAAACTTATACTTTAAGAGACATAATGATCATCTTACTACTATAAATATGTGCTACTACAAATATGTTTGTGCGTATGTCGGACGTTGCTGGGAGCGTTAGATTTAAACCATCACAATTAATTAAAGTTGTAGGGAACGACTACCAGGGGTACAGAGTACATTTACCCCCAAGGATCAAAAAAATTTAAAAAATCCCCTTTATGTTTTTGAGGCATGAGCATATGTGAGCAAGGGAGTGAGGACTGGACACAAAATACAAAATGATTTCGTATTTTTAAGCGTTTTTCCTGCCAAAAATACAAATTGAGTCCCTATTTTTCCTTTAAATTTTTCCAATACGATGAATTTGGTGAGAAAGTCCACGTGCCCACCTATGCGCATGAGTAACAGATGAAATTTTTTTTCAAAAAGCTATATGTAAGACTGTATTAACATATTAGCTATTCACATGACCATCTATTATTCTCATTGACACAGCAATGATCAGTCTCAATATTTAAAACCACGATGAAAAGGAATTGGGAGATAAAAATAAAAAAATTTTTAATTTGGTATCAAAGTTCTATTTTCAAGAATAATCGGTCAATTATGTTAAAATTATTCATTGATACTGGTGTATAAATGCCATTTCTGGTCTTTTTAACGTTTTTATATGCCATTTTTGAGTTTTGGCATGGGACGGGTGGGTAAATTTTAAATTTTTAAAAAGTTTCTTACCATAATATGGCATAACCATTTGATTAGGAAGATTAAGAGCAAAATAACTGTTGTTTCTATCCATTTTTTAACTTTACAAATTAGTTAGTTGGAATAATCCAACGCTAGCAAATATGAACTTCTGGCACAATAAATAGACAATTAGAGTGTAAATGAAGTCTATAAATGTTATTTATTATTAACCTTGTAGGTTAGCTTAAGTTCAAATAATCAAGACCACCGACATCAAAATATTGGCATACAAGGGAAACTCGCGTTAATTAGAAATGTCTAAGATCTTTGATGCTTATTCAAAGAATTTATAAAGTACGGTTACTCACAATTAAATAGTGTCTAAGATCTTTATTCATTCAAAGAGTTTATTTATAAAATTTGATTAGAGTAAACACTAGACGTCGTGAAATCGTTGTGACATGCATTGCGACGTCACAACGAGTGTAAAAACTCATGTCACAATGATTTTACACCGATATCACAACGACTAGCACCGCTGCTGGCGTCGTGACATTGTTATGACGTCACAACGCGTGTCACAATGCATATCATAACTGCTAGTGTCGTGACTTATATCATTTCTCAACGGCTAGCGCCGCTACTGGCGTCATGACATTGTTGTGACATGTGTTGTGACGTCACAACGCATTCATAACGGCTAGCGTCATGACTTCTATTAATGCCACAGTGATTAGCGCCTCTGCACTAGCGCCGAAGAATGCGTGTCACGACGGCTAGCGTTCATCCTTACTAACAATAAGTAGTCACTATGGGAAACGCAATTTTTCAAAAGATTGGATAAGCTTTTAAGATTAGTAACAAAGATCACTTGAAAGAAAAGTTCCCTCCAAAAATGCCTATTTTACCTATACCAGCCTCTACTGAAGCTACAAAGGCTTCATAGGATTCACAAAATTTTTATCAAAAATTCAAATTTAAAAAAATTTGATTTTTTAGAAGGTAAAACCCTAATTTTTTAATTTTTACAAATTTGAACCAAAGCCTCCGAGGACAAAAAAAATAATATCGCCATCGAGTTCCCCATGGCCAAAAACCCCCGAGGACAAAAAATTAGCCTGTTTGAAGACATTTTTGAAATGTGCATATTTTCAATTTTTAGGGGTAATCCCCTAATTTTTTAATTTTTACAAAAAATTTTGTTAAAAAATAATATTGGCTTCGAGTTCCAATAGCCCCACCCTTGCTTCACCCCACCCTTTTTAGGGCCAATCCCATTAAGTAATTTTATTCATTTCTTTCGTTTTTGAAGGGGGTCCAAGCACTCTACAGCCCCCTCTTAGCGTCATAATTGATGAGCAGTCTACAAATGAATTTTTTAAGAATCTGAATTCCCTATCAACAGCACAAGAGATTACTAAATTGTTAATTGAAATGGCTGGATTGAAATAATAGACACGGATATATAGACAATTTTTATATTTAAAAAAGAACAAATACCCATTAGTCTCAACTAGACTAAAGTGTTATAAAAGATTGATAATAAAAGCATATTAGTATATACACTCATTCTTATTCTATATGATTTCAAATAAAAAGGGCAGTCTTGCTAGAAGGGAAAGTACGAGAGAGCAAAAGAAGAATCGAACCAGCGGAAAGAAATGGAAGGTCAACGAGTCCATGTGCAGTCGGCATTGCTGTGAACATAAAAGTTGTGGGCAAAGGTTTCTATGAGCTGAAATTTATATGCACAAACAAAACACAAATATCAGCCATAGAATTTTCTGTTTTTTGTGCCTATAGCAGCAGAGTTCACGGCGATCATAAGTACGCAATTGTCTAATCAGCCCATAATTGATTTCGAATGTGGAGGCAAGAGTCTGTTTTGTAATATGTGGGATAGGTTTCATGGAAGCCACTTATGCTTGTGTTATGAAAGTGCATACGTAATTTCAATTTTTATATTTGTATTGTTGAACACGGATACAAATGAACAGTCTAAAATTTTAAAGTGTTGTTGATCATTGACACAAGTGAGCAATCATACAATTCTAAAATTTTATTTGCCGAATCCAAAACCACTAGAAATATGTGTCATTTAAAAAAAATATTTGTCATACACAAAAAAATCAAAATTTCTTATTCTCTATATTTCTTTGACATGAGTGGTTTAGTAAAGGGCTACACCACTCCAACCCTCTGATTGAAAATTAGACAGGGAGGGAGATCGTAGTTTTTGTAAAAAATATTTGAGCGAAAACATCACTTTTGAGTATACTTCCACCTTTTGAAAGAAACTTAAAAGCACACACCCACACAGAGTCGATATTAAATATAAATTGGTAAAACTTCATCACATCCTACACTACAACAAAACATCATTCGAGTATCCAGATTTTAACACGCCCCCACATCATGATCATTTTTTCACGCTTTCCGACCAGAACACGATGCTGCAAAAAATTTTGAAAAAGTTCACTTTAGGGAATCTAAAGCCCCATCTTTACAGGTAGTTTTTTAACCGGGTTTTTGACAGAGATCAGTATTTTTGACCCGGAAGTAGGGCTTTTTGTCAAAGAATAAAATGTAGCCCAATTCACACAAAAATTTTGGTATATTGGGTTTGGCTGTTTGGTAATAATTTGACTGAGTTTTGACCATTTTATTCCTGGAAACTGGGTTTTGACCATTTATTTCCTGGATGGTGCGGAAAGGGAACTTGTGGTTCAGGCATTTCGATTTTCTTGCCATCACTGACGTGTTCTATGCGGCAGGGACTTGGACATATAGGAATTCGTCACATAAAATTTATCCTTCAGTGCCCAAAGTAGGTAATCCTTTCTGTCCCATTGAAGGCGACATTTATCAGCCTCAATTTTGGCAGTAAGAACTTGGTTTTTAAACCCAGTCCTGTAAGATGGGGCTTTAGACCCCCTGAAGTAAGTTTTTTTTCAAATTTTTTTTTTGCAGTATCGTGTTCAGCGTAAACAAACTGGTTGGAAAGCGTCTCAAATAATCAAAATATGGGGGAGTGTTTACCACACATAGTCATAACTTTAAGAATGAGCCTTCCATCACATACTATAAACAATTAGACTAAATACAAGTTGGACTCAATGCACTGTGTTTTGAAAAATTTAAGCACACATAAAACACAAAATAGCATATTCAATACAAAATCATCATCACTGCCTATTCATCTTTCAAAGAAAAGGAAAGGAGAGCTATTATAAACGTGTGTTGTGTGCTATGAAAGGCCGAGCAAAGCATAACTGCCCGCGATGTATTAAGTTATGAACTCTTATTTTAAACACTAAGACAAAATGTAGGTTGATCAAAGATGAGAAAATTATAAAAGAAATGAATAAGGCTTAAAATTAAAAATAGAAAGATAAACCATAATTGAAAGATCTTGGTCAAATTGACAAAAGATCATTGACACAAAGTAATAAACGAAATTGCTTCTCCATATGAGCGAAAAAAACAACTTCGAAAATTAAACGACTCCCTTCCCTGAGTTGACGACAAAAATTGAAATTTTTAATGAATTTGTTTGAATCTTTAAAGGGGGTGCAAATTAGGGCCCTTTCTCCAAAAAATTTTTTTTGAAAAATGACTTTCTATGGGTAAAAATAGGATGAAAAATCGATTGCGCACATCCCCGTCGCGTGAAAATGCTTCCTTCACCTTGTTTTCGCGAA
>JAQGBS010001442.1:0-15737 GCA_034698545.1 Acrobeloides obliquus
GGGGGTCAAAAAATGGAAAAAATTGCGTCAAAATTAGGGGTTATAAGTTTTAACCCCAACACCCCGGAAAATTTTTTTACAATTTTTCAATGCGCGCAATCGATTTCTCGCATAAAATTACCCCTAAATGGTCACTTGTTAACAAAATTTTCTACCCGGTCGTAAGTTGGACCCCCCCCCCTTTAAGATTTTAAAGATATGTGCGAAAAAACATATACAGAGTACAGAAAAGTATAATCACCAAGGTGACATATCAATTGTGATCTAACTTTTTATTCGGCCCTCCTCATAAAAATTGATTATGTTAGTGCATTTTGATGATTACTTTGAGGTGGGGGAGGGGTAAACCACCAAAAAGTTGATTATGTAATATCTGGATGACTCCAAAACGGTAACATCTATACTTTTTTTGCACATGTACCTTCTGCTGTTGAATTGCAGCAAAATCCGGCATAGCCACTTTTATAGCAAAAATATCCTTCTGGGCATTTGGATTCATTTATAACGAATTCACTTGCTCCGTTTTCTTTAGGTATATATTCGTGGCAGTAAATGTGCGTGCCATTTGGATGTTTTGCCATGCCGCCAATGCAGCGACCTTGATCTTCTAAATTCAAAAAAAACTAGCTAGCAATTAAGAAATTGAATTGTAGTTCTTCAATTTTTAGTCATCACACATGCCAGGGTTTTCTAAATGGAAATAACAATTTTTATTTCTCACTTTTTCGAGCACATCCAGCCCAGCAATCTTGAATCGAATTGAAGCGATTATGATTTCCACCACATCCATTATACATAAAAGCTAGGCATTCAGTTTTATTGCCATTCCAATACCACTAGATAACAAAAGGATGAATAAATAGAAATTTTTTCATGGCGAGAGAAAAAAATGCCGCCGAAGAAGAATCGAATTTTCCAAGAAAACCTCGATTTTTCATGAAAAATTCTTGAAAATTGAATTTTCCAAGAAAAATCGGATTTTTCATATATGAGTTTTTTCTCAATTTTTTGTTGAAAAATTTTTTTGACCTCATACCTTACTTGCAGGGTAAAACTAAAAGTGACAAAGTAATCTTCCGAAAAACCAAAAATTTTTGCGCGCAAAAGATTCCTCAGAAAATTTGGTATGGGGCAGGAATATCGCGAACTCAAAAGTACGTAGTTTTCTCGGAAATGGCCTCAAAGTTAGGTTAACAAGGAACGTTTCAAACGTGTAAAATCGATTTTTTTTCGAATTTTGGCAGGAAGTTGTTGGGCATACTTTACTTGTTATATTATGTTTTTGGTTTGGGTGTCTGAAGCTTCGTTGCGAAAAAAATAAAGAAATAATAAAATTTGATAAATGCAAAAAATTGACGCACAAGGGAATCGAACCAGATATCTTTCGACTATCAGGCGAGTTACTTGCCACTCGCCCATCCTCCCTATTATTTTAATATGTTCAAATTTAATCAAGTTGTAATTGTATAAAGTTTTCGTGCGATTTTTTCGCTTTTTTGAACTTAAAATCTAGGCTACATTTTTTAAGAAAATCACTTTGACTGAACTTAGGAGCTCTTCCTCTGGGGAAGAGCTCCTAAGCCTAAGCCTACACCTAGGCTTAGACTTAGGCTTAAGCCTAGGCCTAAGCTCAAGCTTAGGCTTAAGCCTAAGCCTAGGCTTAAGCTTAGGCCTAAGCCTTTAGAGGATATTTTTCCATAAAATTACTTCAAAAAAGTATCAGTTTGTGGAATCCTGTTGATTGCGTCTCCCCAGAGGGAAAAGCTCCAAAATTTAACTTGAAAAAAATTTGAAAAATTCAAAATTGCTCTTTATGGTACACCCTATAAAAATGTGTTGGGAATCGAACCCTCGCCGTTAAAGATGGCTTTTGCGTCACTTGCTCCTTCTCTATGTAGCCGACAATTTTTCTCTCGCCATGTTTTTAGCTAACCTGAACTTTTGCCTTATTTTCTTTACAAGTTGTGCCCCGATCTTTTGGTTTAGTACAGTCGCATATCGGTCTGCGAAATTTTGCTAACGCCAACGAAAACAAGACCCCTAGATAAATGATGTTAACAAGAAAATTTCGTAGCTACGTCACAAATGGGAGGCCACCTAAGTGAAGATTTTGCGAAAATTTTTTTCTGCAAATGACCCCTCTAGGGGTAAAAACATACGGGGAATCCGAATTTGACATTTTTGAAGCAAAAAACGCTTCTCTGATCTTGTATATTGAAGCGAAAAGTCGCAAAAATGCGATTTTTCCGACTTTTCCCTTCAATACACAGGTCTTCCTTGGATCAGGGAAGCGTTTTTTCGCTTCGAAAATAACAAATGTCGGATTCCCCGCATGTTTTTACCCCTAGAGGGGTCATATCTAGAAAAAATTTTTTGAAAAATTTTCACGTGGGTGGCCTCCCATTTGTGTAGTAGCTCCAAAATCTCCATGGTTAGTCCTACCCAAAACAACAACTAGCAAAAAAATTCTTGCTGAAAATATCATCACTTGTTAAGAAACAATAGATTTTTAAAAGCAATACTAAGTAAATCAAGGACTTTGGCTGGTCATAAATTAACTTAGAAAACAACTGTTTTCTAGCCAAAATCAAAATTCAATCAATTTTTTCAAGACACGAAAATTCCTCTTATTTTGTGAATTTTTAAAGGATCAAAAATTCGGTTTTTGAGCGAAAATACAATTTTTCACAAAAAAAATTCAAATTTTCGACCAAAATTCGATTTTTGAGCGAAAATTCAATTTTTCTACCAAAATTCGATTTTCACAAAAATACAGAGCGTTCATTTTGGTCTGCAACATCAATGTTTTTAGTCGTTCTCGCAGCCCCTCTAACAAATTTCGGAGCTAGTCCGGCTGGGGGGAAACCAAATGACGTTCAAAAAAATTTTCTGATTTTCTTCTAAAAACCGACTTTTTAGGGTAATTTCTAGACGAAAAATCGATTGCGCTCATTCCGAAGCGTGAAAGTGCTTCCTTGACCTTGATTCAGGGAAGTAAATGTGTGTATTGAAGAGAAAATCGAAAAATTTTGAAATTTCTTCCTTAAAATCATATTTCTGGGGGTAATTTCATGCGGAGAATCGATTGCGCGCATTCCCGAAGCTTGAAAAGGTTTCTTTGTCCCTCATTCAGGGAAATGAGTGGTTTTTATTAAAGCGAAAATATAAAAATTTTGGATTTTCTTCTAAAATCATTGTTCTAAGGGTTATTTTATGCGAGAAATCGATTCAACGCATCACCGAAGCGTTGCAGTAGAAGCATAATTTTTTAAGGACGATGGTCAAGGATGTATTTTGACGCTTCGAGGATGCGCAATACAGTGCCTTAGTCCCTCAAACACATACAAAAAATCGTATATAAAAATTTTTAAACAGTGGCGAGATATTTGACTTTGAAGTTGATAGTCAAAAATGAGGCAAAAACAAAATGACGCACCCGAGAATCGAACCCTCGACCTTCATGGCTGCTAACTGAACGCGCTAACCACTACACTATCGCCAAATGGTGTAGTATTTTTTTGCTTCATTGTTGACTATCAACTTCAAGGTCAAATATCTCACCACTGTTAAATAATTTTTATGTCCGGTTTTTTGTATATGTTTGAGGGACTAAGGTACTGTATTTTCATAAAAAAATTAAATTTCTAACATTTTTCTAAGGTGAAAAAAATCGAGTTTGAAAACTTCAAAGTAGTTTTTGACAATGTTAGAATTAACAGATTTCGAAAATTTTTATCAACATTTATTCGGCCATTGTTCAGCTGCCATTTAAAAGAAACCGCATAGAAATTTATTAGAGAGGCTGCGAGAACGACTAAAAACATTGATGTTGAAGACCAAAATGAACGCTCTGCAAAAATTTTTTCGATCAAAAATTCGATTTTTCACAAAAAATTCAAATTTTTGACCAAAATCTGATATTTTGGAAAAAAATTCAATTTTTGATCAAAAACTGGATTTTTGAGCAAAACTTTGTACATTTGAAAGGTTCCAAAAATTTTATTGTAAATTTTTTAAACATAAATATGAACAATTTAATTTTACAAACACAATATATATAGGCTTTATTACCCTTTTCATGGCTAGCTTTATTGTTGGCTACATGGTGTATTGTATAAAGAAATCGATCTGGCAAGTTAAGCAACGTTGAGCCCGCACGTTTGATTTCCACGAGGATAAAACTTTTCAAAAAATTTTTGCTTCTTTTTTTGAAAAGCGAAAGTTTCATCCTCGTGGAAATCGAACCTGCGGGCCCAACGTTGCTCAACTTGCCAGATAGGACACGGTCGACTACTTTATACAATTCGGCATGTAGCTGACACTTTATATAAAGCTAGCCATGAAAAGAGTAATATATCAACAGGGTTCCAAAAACTGATACTTTTTTGAAGTCATTTTATGGCAAAATATCCTCTAAAGACTTAGGCTTAAGCCCAAGCTTACACCTAATGTTAAGCCTAAGCCTTTAGAGGATATTTTTCCATAAAATTTCCTTCAAAAAAGTATCAGTTTTTGAAATCCTGTTGATTGCGTCTTCCCATGAGGAAGAGCTTCAAAAATTTTTTCGAAATTCCAGTTGTTTAGCCAATTTGAGGTGGGCGTTGAGTTCCAATAAATTCTGATGCCATTTGATGCTCAACAACTGGGCGACATTCTACACCAACGCGGCTTTGAAGTACATGAAGTTCGGCTGGCTGTACTGGAGCAGTTTTCACTGCAGTGTCTTGATTGATTTGGGAAGTGGCATGGATGTTGATATTGGCTTGATGGCTTCCCATTCCGGCTGCTTGTTGTTGAAGTTCCGCACCGGCTTGCATGAGTTTGTTGCCTAAAAAATTGTAAATTTTCATTAATGAGGTTGAATACCTGCAGCGATAAGTTTTTCTTGACCTTGAATTTCATCGGCCAAAGCTTGCTCAGTCATCATGTTGGCTCGTTCGGCTACAACGGCAGCAGCGGCTTGTGCTCGTTCCGCTTGTCTTAGCTCTTCTTCACCTTTTCCAATTTGGTGGCATGCTGAAGACTGGAGAGTTTTTGCTTCGGCAATGAGGTTGTTGGCCTAAAAATATGAGCATAAATTAGCGGCATGCGAGGCCACAGCGTGCCGAAACAAAAATGCATTTCTTGAGCAAAATTTGATTTTTTTTTAAATTTAATTTTTGAGCAAAATTCGATTTTTGAAAACAGGGATCGAACTCACGATCTATGAGTGAAGGCCGAGCACGTTAGCCACTCGGCCATGGGAAAATCCCCAAGCCCTATATATGGAGTATCTTTATTGATTGTTTTATTACTTGAACATTGCATGCTGCCTCGTCAGCCTTTGACCAAACTTGTGGCAGGTTTTCGCCTTCATTCTCTTGTCTAATTTCTTCAGCCTTGCCAAAAATAGCCTCTTTGGCACCCACCAAAGATTCTTTAACCGCTTCAGCTGCACCAGAAATGGTTTCAGTTGCACTATCGAGAATGGTATAATTTTCACGCTTTGTGAGTTCTCTATCAGCAGGATTCGACATTATGCTAAAAGTGAGGTGAAAATAAAACTCGAGATTGGGAGCTACTACACAATAGGAGAGGGGGACCACCCATGTGAAAAAATTTTCAAAATTTTTTTAATTCCTATAGGAGTAAAAACATTCGAAGAATCCAAATTTGACATTTTCGAAGCGAAAAAACGCTGCCCTGATTCAGGAAAGACCTGTGTATTGAAAAAAAAGTCGCAAAAATCTCTTCCTATTGTGTAGTAGCTCTTGAGATTGAACTAAAAAATAAAATGAAAAATGTAAAAACTGAAATTTTATTCTACTAAGCTAAAATAAAAGCCAGACTTATATACTCAAAAATTCTTCAAAACAATTCTCGAAAACACGCCAGAAAACAAATGACGAAAACACGAAGGAAAAAAGTATAAAAATAAATGTCTGCCAGACTAGGTCTAGGCGGCGCACTTGGATCTTTGGTCAACAATTTTCGTTGTCAACAATTGTCTGAAAGACAAACATTTAGATAGACATCAAAACAGAGAAAATAAACAACATTTATTGCCAAGTCTAGTGAAAAGTTATGAAATTTCATACGCCTAGAGGACTTTGATCTTTTAAAAATAGGAAAAACATTGCAGAATGAGTAAAAAAGTGCATTTTTGGGCACGAAAAATTTTAGGGACCGGAAAATTTTTTATTAAAAATGACTAAAATATGAAAAATTTTGGCACTATTACTTTTTTCCCCTTTATTTTCCCTCTTACTTTTTTCCTTGTACTTTTTTCCTGTTACTTTTTTCCCGATTTTACACAAATTTCAAAGTAATAACGGGGGAAAAGGGGAAAAAGCAAGAGTAAAAAAGTAAAAGAGAAAACCAAAAAGGAGAAAAAAGTAATAGTGCCAAAATTTTATGCGGGGAATCGATTGCTCACATTTTCTAAGCATGGAAAAATTATCTTGACCCTGATTCAGGAAATGGAATTGATGTATTGACGCAAAAATAAAAAAATTTTCTATTTTCGCTCTGAAAGAACACATCTGGGGATAATTTTATGCAGGGAATCGATTGCGCATATTTTCTAAGCATGGAAAAATTATCTTGACCCTGATTCAGGGAATGGAATTCGTGCATTGACGCGAAAATCAAAAAATTTTCTTTTTCCGCCAGTACACCAACTGAAATTTTTGCTCAAAAATCGAATTTTTGTTGAAAAATCTAAATTTTTTCTTTGGATGCTTTCCGGGCGAGAATAGAAATTGTTTCGATTTTCGCGTCACCAACTCCATTTCCTGAATCAGGGTCAAAGAAGCGTTTTTATGCTTCGGGAATGCACGCAATCAATTCTCCGCATATATTACCTCCATATGAGTCTTTTTAGAAAAAATTTTTAAAAATTTTTTCTGAAAATGACTCCTCTAGGGGTAAAAACATGCGAAGAATCCGAATTTGACATTTTTGAAGCGAAAAAACGCTCCCTGATTCAGGGAAAGTGTATTATGTATTGAAGAGAAAAGCCGCAAAAATGTGATTTTTGCCTAAAAACGACCCCTTTTTGGGGTAAAAATGTGTGGAGAATCCGAATTTGACATTTATATTATTAACTCAATATAAGAAAAAGCGTTGTTTTTACACCAAAATATGTTATTTTCTCGAATTTTCGTGTCAATATACAGCTTTTCTTGAATCCGAGGAATTTTATAAATGTCAAATTTGGATTCTCCGCATATTTTTACCACAAAAGGGGTCGTTTTAGGTAAAAATCGCATTTTTGCTACTTTTCATTTCAATACACAGGTCGTCCCTGAATCAGAGAAGTGTGTATTCGCTTCGAAAATGTCAAATTCGGATTCTCCGCATGTTTTTACCTCTAGAAGAGGCATTTTCAGAAAAAATTCTCGGAGCAAATTCTTCTGGTTCCCGCCACTCAACGTTGACTAAACTCGGCAGAAATTTTTATTTTCTTCCGGAAATTACCCATTTAGGGGTAATTTTATGCAGCAAATCGATTGCGCGCATTCCCACAACATGAAAACTGCAGAAAAATGATGAAAATTTGCCAAAAACGATCACGCAGGGATGCATTTGTTCATTTCTCGAGAAAATTGAATTGCATTCCCATGCATCCCTGCGTGGTCGTTTTTAGCGAATTTTCACTATTTTTCTGCAGTTTTCCGATTGCGGGAGTGCGTGCAATCGATTTCCCGCATAAACTTATCCCTAAATGGGTAATTTCCGGAAGAAAATAAAAATTTTTTGCTGAGCTTAGTCAACGTTAAGTGGCGGCAACCAGGGGAAATTGCTCCAAATTTTCACGTAGGTGGCCGCCCCCTATTGTGTAATAGCACCAAAGTTTTAAAATTTTATGATCAACCAAATACCAGGTTTTATTATTCAACAAATATTTTTATCGATGAATTTATTTGTAAAATAGAAGACACTCAAGATGTTTGATTTTTTGCGGCAAATCTCCACTCTCCCATATTATATCCTCAGGGTATTTGACGCGAAACTTCAATCACCCATCTACCATTATCACATTTAGCATCAAAGTTCGTTAGATAAATGCCAGCCTCCATGTAAGTAGACGAGTTGATTGAAACTCTTGCTACTTTATCAGTAGAGTTCGAGCTAAAATTCAAGCTTTATAAAGCTTTCCAAGAAAAAAATACGAGCAATTCACATGTGCAACTTGTCTGCAACTGTTATTATCATAAGTTACATTTGTTACGCCAAAAGAATAGAACTTGTTCGTGGTATCAGATGATTCAAATAATAAACGTTTACAACAAGCTAAAATTTACTAGCCTAACCGCATTACTAGCCTAGCAGTGGCCACACCCCCCGTTTTAGCAAGAAGAGCAAAAACATAAACATATGATTTTTGAACAAAAACTCAATTTTTGAGAAAAATTCGATTTTGAGAAAAAATTCGATTTTCACAAAAAATTTAATTTTTCAACTAAAATTCGATCTTTGAACAAAAATTTTGATTTTTGACAAAAGATTTAATTTTTCAAATTCGATTTTGAGCAAAACGAAAAATTTTGATTTTTTAATTTTTTTTCGAAAACTCGTAATATTGCATTTGCCCCCTTGTGACTTTGCATAAATTTTTGAAAAATTTTCAAAAATAACATAAGGGAGACCAAGGTAAAAAGTTTTTTTGAAAAGGCCCTCAAACTTGGAGTATAGCTACTCCACTGATTCTAGCGAATATCCCCAAAATTCTCCATTTTTTGACTTTATTTTGCCCCCATTTCTAAATATGCATGTGGTCAATCTACTATGGGAGGAAGGTCCCTCAGATACATATGGGGGGATCGCCCTAAACCCGCAAGCCAAAATGAGCCCGCAAAAATTTACTAGTTGTGGATAATGTGGTGCAATTTCTCTTCCAATATTCATATGTGCCATTCTCAAAACTACGAGGTGCTTTTTGTAACAACGCACACGTATTTGAGCCATTTCTTGTGATGTAACTTTTGCACAAGCCTAATCTAATGCATTTCTTCCGACATTCCTTTCTTGATTCAGCATGTGTTAGAAAGCCTCAAATTTGGGTATTGAAAAGTAAGGAAATTTGCGAGATTACTTGTGCTTAAAAAAGTTTCTGTTGTGGGTAGGTCGACATTGCTTCTTTGTAATATAAATGGACAGTTTAAGGCAAAAGCTAAAATCCTTATCTACAGGGTGAGTCAAAAATTTTTTTCAGATTCGGAAAGAGCAGGTCGATTTGGACTATCTACAAAAATCACGAAAATAAAGAAAAAAATTGAGAAAAAATTCGATTTTTGAGCAAAAACTCGATTTTTGAACAAAACGAAAAATTTTTGATTTTTTAAATTTGTTTTTGAAAAACTCTTAAAAATTGCGTTTGCCTCCTTATGATTTTGCCCAAATTTTTGTAAAATTTCCAAAAAAACAAGGGGGACCAAGGTAAAAGTTTTTTTGAAAAGGTCCCCAAACTTGGAGTATATCTACTCCACTGAGTCTAGCGAGTTCCCCCAAAATGCTCCCTTTTTTGACTTTATTTTGCCCCCGTTCTAAATACGCATGTAATCACCCTACTGGGGGGAGAAGATCCCTCAGATACTCTAAGTTTGAGGGCCTTTTCAAAAAAAAACTTCTTGCCTTGGTCCCCCCCCCCCTATGTTTTTTGGGAGGGTCGCCCGAAACCCGAAGACCAAGATGAGCCCGCAAAAATTTACTAAGTGTGGTTTTGCAATTTCTGGCCCAATATTCATATGTGCCATTCTCAAAACTATCAGGTGCTTGTTGTAACAACGCACACGTATTTGAACCATTTCTCGTGATGTAACTTTTGCATAAGCCTAAGCCTAAATTAACGCATTTCTTCCGACATTCTTTCCTCGATTTAGCATGTGTTAGAAAGCCTCAAATTTTGGTATTGAAAAGTATGGAAGTTTGCGAGATTACTTGTGCTTAAAAAAGTATCTGTTGTGGGTAGGTCGACATTGCTTCTTTGTAATTTAAATGAGCAGTTTGAGGCAGAAGCTAAAATCCTTATCTACAGTAGAGTTGGGTCGAAATCGGTTCTCAAAATTTTTCTTTAGCTTTTATGAAAAATGTCAAAAATAAAAATAACACAAAAATTGCGTTCTACAACTTTGTACAGGGTGGCCCAATTAAAAGTAGCTTTTTATGATTTTTTGGATCCCAGTTCATAAGAATTTTCTTCATAACAGAAATTTTTTCACAAAAAGTGATGTCCTACAAAGTTGTTCCTGAAATCACGACGGACAACTTTGTAGAACATCACTTTTTGTGGAAAATTTTCTGTTATGAAGAAAAACCTCATGAATTGGGATCCGGTTTTTGAGAACCGATTTCGTTCGAATTTTTTGATTTTGACCACTGGAAGATACCCCACACGATGGGCTACTGTCCAAATGTATTATCATTGTGCTACCGAGACTTCCATACACCGCCAAGTATTCACTAGAAATTAATGGGCATTCAGTTGGAGGTCTCGGTAGCACAATGGTAGTGCACTTGGATGGTACCCAGGATGTCCTGGTCCGAGTCCCGGTCGGGTCCAAAAACTTTTACCCAACTTCAAATTTCCTGCATTTCCACGTCTCGGCGTGATAATCCGATCACCAAAATTCCCAAAAATGAGACCTTACTTTTAGTAATATTAAATTCCATATTGTATAAAAACAACAAAATTATCGAAAAAAATATACGTTTGTAAGGCAGCATTTTGAACGAATGCATCGACCAAGATTGAAAAAATTTATCGATTGTTCAATCTTTTATACTACTCATCTAATAATACTCACATAAATTTTTGGCCAAAAGTTCAATAGGATAATCATTCGTTTAGATTGGAGTACCAATTACAGGGCACGGTAGAATCAACATTTCACCTGAGAATGTTCAAAAACCGCTTTCGTGTTCGTGGAAGAAGGAGCTAAGATCAATCGGTGGAATTACATGGAAATGCTGGAATAATACCTCCTTCATTGGGCAAGCGATATTTTCGGGATGAAGAATGGTGCAAAAATTCAATTTTTAATAAAAATTTGATTTGTGGTCAAATATGATTTTTTGATAAAAATTCGATTTTTCGTCCAAAATTCGACTTTTTTGCCTTTTGTGTTTGTGAAAGGAGTTAAGATCTATCGATGGAAGTACATGGAAATGCTAGAAGAACACCTCCTTCCTTGTGTCTTTTCGGCGATGAAGAATGGTGCTTCTAGCAAGATTCAGCTCCAGCGCATAAGGCAAACGAAATTCCGGTCGGTCCGAAAACTTTTGCCCAATTTTATATTACTTGTATTTCCACGTTCTCGGCGTGGTAATAATCCGAGCTCCAAAAAGTTGTCGTTTTTGTTATGGTTTCAATAAACAAAATCCCTATAACGATGTGTGATCATGAACATTCTCATGTGAGCGGTTTATTCCGCCGCACCCTGTACAGCAGAAAGCCTCATGTCAAATATGAGTGGTGAATATCAATGTGATCACGGTGCTCCTCTAAACTAGAGATCAATAATAGATTGCTCTCTCTAATTCAACCTACGACTGATCGCTCTAATTGAGAGGAGCAACCTACGATCGATCACTCTAAAGATTTTATGTTACAAAATATTGGGTTGGTCGAAAAGCTCTGCGACTTTTTACATGATTTTTGGATAGGAAAATTTTTTCTAAAAAGGATTCATATAGGGGTAATTTTATGCGTGGAATATTGCGCGCATTCACGAAGCGTGAAAATGCTTTTCTGACCCTGATTCAGAGAAAACAGTGTATTTATTGAAGCAATAAACTCAAATTTTCGTCGGAAAATCAGCTGTAGAGGGGTTTTTCTATGCGAGAAATCGATTACGAGCATTTTCGAGGCATCCCAGTTTATATATAAAAAATTCTTTCATATGAATTTTATTAATAACTTATGGACAAACACCTTCACAATGTGTACAACATAATTTTTCATTCCAAAATATGGTACAATATCTACGAAGATGGGTCAACCTTTCGGGCATTTGGGAAACACATTGGGCAGATAATTCGGCAGTTGACGTTACACCTCCGAATTGTCTAGGTGGTGGAGGAGGTGGCGGTTTTCTAAAAATTATAAAAAATTAGAGATCTTTAATATGCAAATTTTGTAAATGGAGATCCTTTGGTTTGTTCGACCTTGGGGAGGGGAGGGGGGGGGGAAATGATAATGAATTTAAGGCAATACACGAGGTGGCCTCAGTGGCGCAGTAGATTGCGTGTTTGGTTATTGCCCGAAAGGTCGCGGGTTCGATATCCAGCTTCGTCACTTGGTTTTTGCCCAAAAAATTGGTCTCAATTTTGACAATTCTATTTCTCATCACTGTTGATGACTAATTTTTTGGGCAAAAACCAAGCGACTAAGCTGGGTATCGAACCCACGACCTTTTGAGCAACAGTCAAACACGCAACCTACTGCGACACTGACATTTGTTAGTCATTCATAAAATAGACTAATCATGCATGACAGTAAACCAACTAGTTCTTTTTCAATTTTTTATTTTCTATTGGGGGAGGGGAATGGACGAGTATTATAATATAATCTGTGTCAGCGAAAAAGCGCTGCCCATGTGGCCAAATGACTAGAACGCTGGACGTGGTTATTACTGACTCTTATAGGTGCTGGTTCGAATCCTATCAGGGGCGAAATCCTTTTTAGCGAATCATAAAAAATGGTTAAAGCAAAGCCCCCTTAAAAACTAATGAAAAAGTTTTGCCTGTCATTAATTTTTTGTGAAAAAATTTTCTGCGCCCTATTTCGCTGGTTCAATAACCGTTCAGCAAAATAGGGCACAGAAAATTTTTTCACAAAAAACTAATAAAAAGCAAAACTTTTTCATGCGTTAAGGAGGATTTGCTTTAACCACTTTTTATGATTCGCTAAAAAAAAGACTTCGTCTTTGGTGGGAGTCGAACCAGCGCCTATATAAGTCAATAATAATCATGTTCAGCATTCTAGCCATTTGGCTACGTGGAGATTTTTTCCTTCAAGCTGAAACAGACTATAAAGAAAAAAATTACTCAGTTGTTGTTCCAATTTCTTGATTTGGATAATTATGTTCTCTCAAGAAATTTATAACTTCAGCATAATTGCTAGTCATTCTATAATTGAATTCAACTGTATAACAAGCCACAATTTTGGCGGAATTATGAAGGCACTGTTGAGCCCAGGCACTCTTGCAGTCTTCAACATTGCAATACAGAAAGCTTAGCGCGCTTCGACATGAGGGGTCCGCATTTTTGCCGCAGCAACGACACTAAAATTCATAAAAATTCAAAAAAATTCAAAAATTACTTGTTCAGATCCATCAAACCAAGCTTTTTGTGTTATTGGAGGGTTATTGGCACTAATAAGATTCAAGAAGACTTGGAAGCGGCCTCGCTAAAAATCATTTTTGCGAATTTGTATATTATTGTCTGTGCGGTTATATCCAAATTTCAAATATAGTTTTAAAGGAGCAGTCTACTCTTAGGCTTAGGCCTAAGCCTAAGGCACAAGCCTAAGGCCTAAGACTAAACCTAAGCCTAAGACTAAGACTAAGGCCTAAGGCTAAGCCCAAGGCTTAAGCCTAAGCCTAAGGCTTATGCCTTAGACTTAGGCCTTAGACTTAGGCCTAGGCTTAAGACCTAAGCCTAAGGATAATCCTAAGGCCTAAACCTAAAATTCTTTTTTTTAATCACCCTGTACTTAAAAACCAACTTCACACGCAATTATCCCGATGCTGTTAGCAATTCAGAATTTATTGTAAAACAAAAAATGCTCCATTTTTCATATACTTTCTAAATATCGACAAAACGGCAACTTTTTCCCCGTGTGTAATAGTCATTTAACCATTCTGTAAAGTGACAACAAAAAATACCAACTCCTTTGTTCAACCGCTTTCGAATTTCCGCATCAACTCCTTGAATCTTTTGTTTCACTTTAGCTTCAAGTTCTTTTCTTCCTGGTAGATTTAGCGACCTTTTAAACTCATAAGTGTCGCCCTTGATTTTATTGCATTTTGGGGCAAACAAGTCTTCTTCCCCTTTCGCTACAGCTGGTAAGAATTGATGCTCTCCTTTACTGAGTCCGTTTTCAACTTTTTCACTTAGACTACACAATTCACAGTAGCGGCTAAAAATAACTCAAAAAATAAAAAATAAATTTAACGCAAAAATACGGTCGTTTGATGTTTCGAAAATTGACGTTTCAAAACGTTTTTTATATTTTTGAGCTGATTTCTCCGGAAATATAAAGCCAAAATCTTGATAGATTTGGTGTAGTTAGAAAACTGGATTTCGTAGCAATCAAATGAAACCAAAATCATGCCATAACTCAAAAAATTTTTGAAATAAGTAATTTGTAATGATAAAAGGTTTAGGCTAAGGCATAGGCTAAGGTATTGGCTTAGAAAAGGCTTAGGCTAAAGCTAAGGCTTAGGCTAAGGCTAAGGCTAAGGCTTAGGCTAAGACTTAGGCTTAAGCTAAGGCTAAGTGATTCGATTGCTACGAAATTGAGATTTCTAACAACACCAAAACTATCAAAATTGGCTTTATATTTCCGGAGAAAACCTCAAAAACATAAAAAGTTTCCGAAATGTCAACTTTCGAAACATCAAACAACCAAAATTACCAATATTGTCTTCCATCTCTCTCAACAATACCACTATGTTCATCACATTGTTGGTTTAATAACCCAGTTTCGGGCACCATCGTGTATGGGACGTCGAATCGGATTCCTAAAATTTTTAAAAATAGATCTGGCCAAAAAGGAATGTGCAAAATTACCAGCAGGTCCTTCCAAAATAGGAACTTGTAATGTAATGCCAATTTCTCCTGTTAAATGCCCAAAATCGTTCAAGACTTTTATTTTGGTGAAGTGAATAGAATAATTGCCTGGGGCTTTGACAAAATATACCCGATTTCCTTTCTCATTTACAATATTTACATCGTCTTCGGTTAATTTTATGTCGTTCTTGACTAAAATTAGAGTTTGAAAAAAAATCAATGTTGGGTTTTTTCCAGTTCGATAGGAAAAAAGCTTGTCATTTTTGTGTATATTCGGAAAGTTCCTGAAAAATGGAGCATTTTTTGTTTTTACGGCATGTTCTGAATCGTTGTAGTTTTTGAGATAATTGCGTGTGAAGTTGGCGATTTTTGAAAATTTGTGTATTACAACGAAAAATCTAATAGTTTTTCCCTGAATCAATAAACTCTGTATATTGAGAAGAAAATAATTCAAAACCCTTGAACATTTAGAAAAAAATAAATATAGCATTTGTTATAACTCGACAAGACGAATAAAATGACACCAAAAATATCCAATTTGAACATTGTTTTAGGTTATTGAAACGAAAACCCTGATTTTATGTTTTCGTTTCAATAACCCAAAACAATTTTCAAATTGAATAATTTTGGTGTCATTTTTTTCGTCTCATTTAGCTATAAAAACTTGCTACACTTTTCATTTTATGAAAATTTAAAAAATCGATTTTTCAGCAAAAATTCGAAACGTTTGTGCATTACAACGAAAACATGAATCCAAATTCAAACGCAACTATCTCGAAAACTACAACGATTCAGAGGTTGTCGTAAAAATGAAAAATGCTCCATTTTTCATGATCTTTCCAAATAAGAAAAATCTATAAAGACATTTTTGATACCAACTAATAGCTTACCTCCTCGACAAGAAAACACACTAATTTCATCAATCAAAATATAGAGATCATCACTATGTGGTCGTTGTGCTC
>JAQGBS010001443.1:0-15731 GCA_034698545.1 Acrobeloides obliquus
TATTTAGACCATAAACAACAACTTGTAGCGACTAGATTTTTGAGTTTAAGATTTTTGAAAATCGACCTGATGTGCCCAGTCCTGTTGAAGGTAAAAAATTCGATTGTTGAAGTGATTTCGGGCCCATGGGTGTAGAACTTCTCGCAGGACGCGGTTTTGATATATCTTCGCGTTAATCTTCACCCCTCGCTCGACGAAAACCAGTGGGGTCTTGCCCGTTGCAGTGATTCCGGCCCAAACCATGACACTCGCGGGAAATTTCTTCCTAGCCGCCACCAAACTTCCTAAAATGAGGTTAGATTCTGATTTTTTAGCTGTTTTTTAGTTACCCATTCTGTTTTTAGCAGTGACTCGGTTGTTTTGACGGTTAAAAACTCGATTAACTGTGAAGATCTTCTCGTCTGTGAACACGATCGACCGATGGCGACCATTAGCAAACATGCGCTTCATCTTTCGACATTTCTTGAGCCTGGAAGCCATCTGAGTTTCTGTTAGCTCTTCTCCACCACCATAGCGATAAGATTTCAACTTCAGATCCTCTTTCATGATTCTCCTATGAGTTTTTTCTGTTATTCCCATCTCTCTAGCTCTTTCTCGCCAAGGCTTCTCGGGATTTCGTCTATTTCGACATCGGACTTTGTTTATGGTTTCAGGAGTGCGCACAGATCTCGGGCGCCCACTTCTAGGTCTGTCAGAAGTAGTACCAGTCTCTCTATGCCGTTTCAAGACTTCGTAGACCGTGCTCCGTGGCATATGGAGACTTGAAGCAATCACGCTAGGCTTTTTTCCAGCTTCATGCAATAAAATGACACTATCACGCTTTCTTTTAGACATTTTTTTCACTAAAATAAGAACATAACTTGAAAATTTTTTAAGCAAAAAATGTTCAAAAAGGTTCTAAGCCGCAAAATCAAGCAAAAAATTGAAAGAAATATTTGCATTTTTCGAGAAAATTTTGGTTGAAACATTTGTCCAAGAACTTATGCCGCACTCTGTATGATAAAAATGGCACCTCCTCAGTATCTCGGAAATTAATATGGAAACCAATGAAAATTTTGGCATTTTTGGATTCAGCATAGTCGATAACCTAGGATATAGTCGGTTTTAAACAAATCTGAGCACTTTTGGTTTTTTGTACCTCCTAAAGGTCAATTTTTACAGATAACCTCTTTTAAAATTGTAAAAAAAATAAAGGCAAAAAATAGAGAAAATTTTGCAAAAAGGCAAAAAATTTCGGGTGCAAGTGGAATTCGAACCAGTACCTTCTAGATGGAAGGTAACCGCGTTATAGTCTGTTTCAACTCACAAGTCTAAAATAACCCCGACCTCGGTAAGTCGTCCGATCTGGCAAGTTAAGCAACTTTGAGACCGTTAGGTTCGATTCCGTGAGGATAAAGTTACTAATTTGAATCAAATTTTTATCGTAAATTTTAAATTATACGTTATAAAAATTTTTGCCTATTTTTATTTTCCTAAAAAAATTTTTCCCTGATCTTAAAAAAAAACTTCCAAAAATTTATATCATCCAACGGGATTCGAACCCTCGACCTGTAAAACTTAATGTTGCCTACCATCTTACCGGAGTCGGGGAATTAGGACTTGTGAGTTGAAACAAACTATAGCCACAACGCTATCGGCTCAACAAATTAAGAGGAGCATAAAATCAATATCACCTAAACGCATAAAATATTGAACACCCCTTTTCCTGAATAAGGGCCAGAGGAGCGTTTTCGCGGCTCGGCAATGCGTTCAATCGATTTCTAGCCAAGAAATACCCCCTTATAGTTCTTTTTTTCGTCAAAGATTTTTTTCTTCTATAAAATTTTTCCAATTGAATCAGGAATTAAAAGAAGAATTGCTTATTGAAACGAAAAAATTTAAATTCTTTGAAAGAATTTTTAAATTCATTCAAAAGAATTTAAATTTTTTTCGTTTCAATAAACAATTTTTCTTTTAATTCCTGATCCAATTGGAAAAATTTTATAAAAGAAAAAAATCTTTGACAAAAAAAGGACTATAGGAGTCATTTTCGCAAAGATTTGATGCAAAGCTCAAAGCACCTTATTTATTTAACAACTCAATATGTAGTAAAAGTTTCTCAGGCCAAAAACAGCATTGATACGAGTTTATTATTTCATACGCATTCTTTAGCTGTTCTAATTACACAGCATCAATTATTTTTTACTACGAATCCGTCAAAATTGTTGCTAAGTTAATTTAGTGGTATTGATGATGGGAAAATAATGTTTTGGCAAGATCCCAGAGATGAAACTGATTTTGCCGAAATGACCAGCTCATTTTCAAACAGAAATTTGTCAACCTCTCGTTCAACTATTGAATATGCTCGATATTCTTCTTCTGATGAAGTATTTTATGATTTAAATTCAAATCAATAATGACATGTTTAGGATAATTTTATTAATTTACCACAACAAGATTGTGTGAACAAAAATAAACTTATTTTTAAATTAAAAAAATAAAGTTCCGCGCAAAAAAATATTTTCCGCGCACGAAAAAATATCAACCTTTTTTATTACGAATCCGTCAAAATTGTTGCTAAGTTAATCAACTCTAAAATTTTTTTAGAAGTATGAATTGGCATTCAACATGATGACTACGCCTGAAATCATCTGCGATGTATTTTCTTTCTTGAACAACGATCAAATTGAAAGAATTCAACTAGTTAACCAATTTTGGAACAACGTCATCATTCGTCACAAAAATATTTTGCCTCTTCGACAATTTTTACTGTTAGTTTTCGAGCAAAGAAAAAATCTAATTCTTCTTTATGATACAGAAGAAGACGCTATCTATATAATTAAATTAGATGGGACAAACTTAAGCAAGGGAAATGTGTCATCACGGTATTCGCAACTGACCGTCGATGAAGTATTGACAAATTTGAATTATGTCGTTTTTAATGTTATTGAAATTCAATATTGTCTTACAGAGGGAAATCTGGATTATTTCTTGAATTTGATGAAATTGGTTACAACGAAAACTGGAGGTAGATTTCGCGGAAAATTTGGACTTTGCTATGTGAGAAGATATGACTCAAAACTGGTTGAAATTTTTGGTAAGGGATTTTTAAATACTGCAAGATATAAGTTCCACCCGAACTAAATATTTTAGTACCCAGGGCCGAGCATTCGACCTCGAACCGAGCCAGAGCCGTGGAAAAATTTGCCTGATTTCGGGAAAAGCCATAATCGGGGAATGAGTCTGTGTATTGAAGCGAAAATTGATAGTTATTTGTTTTTTATGCTAAAATCATAGTCTCTGAGAGTTTTTCTATCCGGAAATCGGTTTCGCAAATTCCCGAACTGTAAAAACGCTTGCTTTACTGTGATTCATAGATTGATCGGTCATCCTCTTGGAGGGGATGATCGGCCTTGGGTGATGGATTAGTTGGCCATGGGTTGGCTCAGAATCGGATCTATGGGTAGGAGATTGGTCCTGGGGCTTGAGCTCTGGTGAGGAGGAAATCGGCCTCTGGGATGGGGCTAGGACTCGGAAATTTGTTTGGGGTGCAGGGTCGACCCTTTTCGAATCAACTGTACCGAGCAGTACTTAGTTTTGCCCATATTTTGTATAAAAACAGTATGATTTTAATTATTTTAGATAATTACATCATAGTCGATCAATTGACTCTCAATTACATTCGTGATTCTTGGTTACCACGATTGCGTTACGATCCTGATTCTTACATCTTAGCCAATGCCGAATTTGTACAATTGCCGTTAATACCGAAAGAAATTAGACTTGTACGTTTGAAAATTGAAAAAGTATTTCATTTCATGAGGAACTATTGCGTTTGTAATGGCAAAGTAAATGGAGCTAACCGATTGACTATCGAACTCTATGATACAACTTTCCGGACTTCAGCTACAAATTATGGAAATTTTATTCGGCAATGGTTTGAGGTATGCAAATATTTCTATTTATAAAAAATTTTTAGCTATATCGTACGCATCAAAACCCCATTTCTTTAGTTGGAAAGTTCGAATTTGAAACCTATCAAGTCTCAGTCAATAAAGTAAAAATTCTTGAAGCTGTAAAAACATTTTTAAACAACACTCAACTTCGTGTAAAATATAGCCTTGAAACAAAAGAATATTTTCACCCTTACCTTTGCTATACTAAACAGCATTTTATTCGTCGTTGTGTGCTACATGAAACGGATTCTTATGCTTTGATGATTGAAATGGGATATGGAGGAATATTTCGATATGATATGAGCAGTATAAATGCATCAGATTTGGATCAACAACCATGTGAGAACATGAGAACGATTTCATTCTGTGTAAAATTATTGTAATTTGAATATATTGTTTGAGTTAAAAGAAATTTTATTAAATATTGAAAGTTACAAAAATAATATCATTGGCGTAGACGAATATCAAACAGGAGGGATCGAAGAGACCTATTAAATAGAAAGCTTTTGGCAATAGGAACGAATGCACCGCACAGTTTTTTAAGGAATTGACCTCACAGGATCTTCCGCACGAATCTTCCACATGGGATGACCGCACGGGATTTTCCGCACGGAATCTTCCGCATAAGGATCTTCCGCACATTTTTGAATTTTTTTCTCAAATTTTTTAAAGATTTTTTGCCAATCGTTTCAATAAACACTATTTTATTGAAATTCAGGCAACTTTTATTAGTGCAAAAAATGTGTGGAAGATCCGTGCGGAAGATTCTTGTGCGAAAAATCCTTGCGGTCATTCCGTGCTGATGTGTAAATGTGCGGAAAATCCTGTGCGGAAGATCCGTGCGGAAAATCCTGTGCGGAAGATCCGTGCGGAATTTTTTTGTGCGGTGCATTCGTTCCTATTGCCAAGCTTTTGCTATTTTTGAAATTTTCCTATTGCATGTTTAAGATTCGACATCATTTTTCGTTAACATTATTCGAGTCAACTCGATTTCTAAAGCCTTTTTGTTCCTAATATATGTGTTGAATGCTGTGTTTTGAATAAATTTTATTGTATTGTTAAACAGTAAGTTGATTTTCGAGAATATACAAATATGTCTCATTGTTCGCCGAAGAAAAGTCATTATGACTGTCGAATAGAATTCTCGGTGTTAATGATGCAGTTCAAAACTATAGTTTAATAGGCAGCGCCGTAATTATGAGGGAAGAACCTAGGGAACCTTCCTCCCCAAACGTAAAAATTTCTTATGAAAAATACATCTTTTAACAAGTACGCATGTAGTATTTTTTATATTTAAAATATAACATTTTTGGGATTTTAGGAGGGTATACGTTAACGTGTGTTGAGCAATTTTCATCTCAATATTTCAGATTTTCCTTGAAATTCTCCAAGTTGCTCCTGCACTTGGCCATTCACAAGATAGATTGAAGTTTTTCGTAGAGGTTTGTTGGATGGATGCTCTTTTGAATATAAATCCTTCGAAATGTTCCAAGTCTTTATTACAGAGCTTTGGGTACTCTTAAGAAAAAGGACCCAAAATAACATGAATTTTGTTTTAAAAATGATCCCTTTAGGAGTAATTTTATGCGGGGAATTGATTCCCGAAGCTTGAAAACGCTTCCCTGACCCTGATTGTAATGGAATATTTGGCTCAAAACTGGCTGAAATTTTTGGTAAGGGATTTTTAAATACTGCAAGATATAGATTCACCGGAACTAAATATTTTAACACCCAGTATCAAGCACCCGACCTCGAACCAAGTACCCGTGCCCAAACTGAGTCGTGAAAAAATTTGCCTGATTTCGGGAAAATCTCTGATTGGGGAATGGGTCTGATTTATCAGAAATGTTCTGATTTTGGCCAACATAAATTGCCTATGTCTGATTTTTGGGTCGAAAATCTGATTTTTTAAAATTTTTGTCTGATTTTCATTCCGAGTCCTGGTCTGTGTATTGAAGCGAAAATTGATAGTTATTTTGTTTTTATGTTAAAATAATCGTCCCTTGGGTTTTTCTATACTGGAATCGATTTCGTTAATTCCCGAACTATAAAAACGCTTGCTTTACTGTGATTCATAGATAGACCATGGGAAGAGGGGCGGCTTATGGTGATGAAGGGGGGGGGGTTAGGGTTGCTCTGGTGCTCGGCGTTGGGATAGGGGTTCTGCCCTGGGGCTAATGATTGGCCCTGGAGAGGAAAGTCGCATTTACATCATATGAAAACGTGAAGTGATGAAAAAATAAGTGAAGACGAATTTCATCACTTGCAATCATAACTATTTTCATCACTATTGTTATCACTTTTTCATCACCATTGCATCACTTTTTTTTTCACTTAACTTTTTTTCATCACTTTTTTCATGTGATGTAAGCGCGCCTGAAGTCGACTTTTTGTGATGGAGTGGAGGGGGGGGGGGTATGGGGTTGACACTGTGCTTGGCGTTGGGATTCGGCCCTGAGAAGGAAGTCGGCTTTTGATGATGGAGTAATCGGCCATGGTTGATCAGGATCGGATCTGTGGGTAGGAGATTGACCCTGGGGTTCGGGCTCTGGTGAGGAGGAAATCGGCCTCTGGGGCCAATAAATTTGCTTGGAAAATGTAAAACGTAAAATGTAAAATATGAAAAAAACAACGTAAAAAACTGTAAAATGGAATTTGTAAAATAAAAGTTTACATTTCTAAATTTTACAATTATATTTTACATTTACAGTTTTTTTGTAAAGCCAAAATTGTTGGTTCATTTTACATTTTATCAAAAAATCGAAGTTTCTCGGATTTTTTCGAAATCACGCTAGAAATGTTCTCCATATTGAAATACATTTGCCAGAAAGAAATTTTGGCCGAAAAAAATTATCTTGGGCGTTTTAGAGAGGTTAGAAAATCCAAAAAATCAACGTAAAATCAGGTTTTTGAGCTTCGGACAAGGTTTTGAATTTTTTGGAGTCCTTGGATTGACTCGAAATGACGTTTAAAAATTTTTCCATGTGTTAAATTTATTAAATAAATTCAACTTGAAACCCAATCAAACTATTTAAGGCAACCTTTGATGGCTTTACAAAAAAACTATAAAATGTAAACTATAAATGTAAAATTTAGTTGTAAAATGTAAATTTCCATTTTACAAATTCCATTTTACAGTTTTTTACGTTGTTTTTTTCATATTTTACATTTTACAAGCAAATTTATTAGCCCCTGGGATGGGAAATAGACCCTAGGACTCGGAAATTTGTTTTGGGGCGCAGAGTCAACTCTTCTCGAATCAACTGTACTCGAGCGATTCTCGGTCTTGCCCGTATTTTGAATTAAAAAACAGTATGATTTTAATTATTTTAGATAATTACATCATAGTCAATGAATTGGTTCTCGGTTCTAATTCATACATAAGAGAAGTCTGTGCCAATCCCGAAATTATACAATTGCCGTCGACACCGAAAGAAATTAGACTTGAACGCTTGCACGCCTATGAAGAAATTGAAGAAGTATTGCATTTCATTTTTAATGGCAAATTAAATGGAGCTAACTGATTGACTATATTTTTTTAGACTTCAATTTTAAATTATGGAAATTTTATCGACAATGGTTTGAGGTATGTACAGTGGCGTTGATAGTATTTTAATGAAAAATTATTTTTCTCTTTTTAAGTTTGAAAAATTTAAAATATTTTTTTTGGTAGATTATCAATGGTTTAGTTAATTTTTTGCAATTAAAAAATTTTGACGTAACTCTAATTTTTAGGCCAATTTTTATGAATTCAGTTATGAAAAACGGAGGAACTCCCCATTTTTGTAAAAAAATGTTTATATTCATTAAATTCAGTGTTTGAATAGCTTAAAATCGAAAACCCCATCAAAAAATCTTTTTTCTTCATGGAGATATCGATTTTTTTTAAAAGCTACCCTCATTTTTAGGGTCAAAAAAGAAGGTAACTTCTTTTAAAAATCGATATCTTCATGAAGAAAAAAGATTTTTTGATGGGGTTCTCGATTTTGAGCTATTCACGCACTGAATTTAATGAATACAAAAAAATTTTGGAAATTTTTTTCGAAAAATGTGAAAGGGGCTCCAACGACCCTAATTTCATAAAAATTGGCCTAAAAATTAGGGGTTAAGTCAGAATTTGTTAATTTTGCAAAAAATAAAGCCAAACCATAGGTAATCTACCAGAAAAAAATATTTTAGATTTTTCTGACTTATTGGCAAAAATAATTTTTCATCAAAAATCTTAGCTACGCCGCTGGGTATGCAAATAATTGATTATTTATAAAAAATTTTTAGCTATATTGTACGCATCAAAGCCCCATTTCTTTAGTTGAAAGTTCGAACTTAGAACCTATAAAGACTTCGCTAGTGTTCTTGATGCTGTAAAAACATTTCTAAACTACAATCAACTTCGCGTAAAATATAGTCTCGAATCAAAAGAATTTCATAGATCTTTCTATAGCTTTATTAATCAGTATGTTAAGCGTAGTTGTGTTCTTCATGAAACGGATCCGTATGCTTTGGTGATTGAAATGGTATATGGGGCGGCAACCAATATGAGCAGTATAAATGCATCAGATTTGGATCAACCACCATGTGACACAATGAAAATCATTTCATTCTGTGTAAAATCATTGTGATTTAAATATATTTGTTGAGTTAAAAATTTTTTATTAAATATTTAAAGTTACAAAAAAATTTTTCCCTCGAAGTGAAAATGAATGCATAGGGATTTTTGGGGGCGAATAATCGATTGTGATACTTCCTGAGTCTTGAAAATGAGTTCCTGACGCTGATTCAGGAAGATGGTCGGTATATTGAAGCGAAAATCAATATGCCGTATAATTTTAAAATCTAAAGGAATGCGGGTACTAGTTCGGATTAGCGACCCAAAATAATGGGGCTCAAAATCCGGAAAAAATTTTATACTTATTTCTAAAAATGACCCCTATAGGGGGTTTTCTATGCGGCAAAACGAATTCACGCATTCTCGACATGTGAATGTGAAAATGCTTCTCTGACACTGTTTTAAAAGTAAAGTGAGGTATGTATTGAAGCAAAAATGGACAAATGTTTATAAAATATTACCTTATAGGAGACCATTGGAAAAATGAAAGCAAAAAATTCCAAAAAATCCCTAGACTTGTTTGGTTTTTCTTTAAAAATTGAACATTTGATCATTTTCGCTTCAATACATTGTCAACCGTGATTTTTGAAATTGTTTGAAGTTTTTTGAAATAGCTTTTTCGACTGGCATTGCGGCATTTTTACCCATATAGTTCGCACTGCGCCTGTAAACCATAATATACTATCCGTAATTTATCAAAAATCACAACTTACCACTTTTTAGGACCATTGAAGCGTTTTCACGTTTCGAAGACACGCGCAATCGATTTCTCGCGTAGAAAAACCCTAGGTAGTCAGATATCCGGTCAAAATCCGAATTTTTTTCATTTTAGCATCAACACCCTGAATCAGGGTCAAGGAAGCGTTTTCACGCTTCGGGAGTGAACGCAATCGATTCCACGATAAATTACCACTATACGCAGTAGTGTATCCAGGATTTTTTGAGAGGTTTTTTGGACGAATGCTCTTTTGAATATAAATCCGTTAAAACGTTCCAAGTTTTTATTACTAGAGCTTTGAAATTTACATTGAGATAACAATCTTTTTGATATATATTGAATTAAAAAATAAATAAAATGCCAAAAAGAAAGTAAAATTTTTTGCGTTTTTCGTATGCTTATGAGTCACTCTTTCATATTATACAAACAGTTTTTCGAGATCCGACTTTTAAGTTGCAACCCTTTACAGTAAGATTAAACTTAAGTAAGCCTAAGTCTTAGCCTAAGCATAAGTCTAACACACTGAAATAACAAACTTTTTGATATATATTGAATTTAAAACAAAAACCAAAAGAATCAACTATGGGCCAAAATTTAGAGAAAAATTTAAAACCCAAAATTTAAAATGTCCGAAATTGAGAAAAAGTTAGACAAATGCGATTAGGCTGAAATTACACATCGATGAGGGCTACTCCAAGAGTAGAGGCGCCTTCGGCGCTACACTCCGACACTAAGGAAATTTTACGAAAAATTTAGGGGTACTGCTTAATTTTTTATACCCATGGATAATTTTTTTCTAAAAAATAACCTCGGATTCTTGTTCCCCATAGCCGAAAACCCCGTAATTAACCAATTTGAAAGCAAAATTAATACTCAACAATTATTCGCTACTGTAAAATTACCGTAATGCAAAAGCGATCCAAGGCAAATAAGGGGTACCCCGGAAAAAATTATCTCCTGAGGCTCAAACCCTTTTCGAGGTGTAATTTTCACATTCCCGCAATCCTCCCACTGTTTGGAATTAACGTTAAAAAGTTAGTCTGTAAGTTGTAGGATACTATATCAGGGCAATGATAATAGGGTTGTCCCAGATACAGGGCTTGCTTCACTTCTCGCCGACCGGGATTCATCGTAAATGTTAAGAAGTGCTGAGGTGCGCCGCACTGCAGATAAATCGTCTTAGCATTCATGAACGCGTGCAGATAGTAACCTCGGCTGCCAACCTACTTGCGCAACATGCTCACAATCTTGTCGAGCACTTGTCCCGGTCACAGAAGCCTTCTCTCAATCTGGCGTCGTAAGTCATCTTTGTTATCACCGACATGTCACCGAAAACGAAAACATGTCACAGAAACGTTTCATGTCACCAAAAATATAAATTGGGGTAAATAGCTACCTATATAAGGTGATCAACCTTGACGATCGTGGCTTCCAAGGGATTTTGCCTAATGCAAGTCCCTTGGACATCTAGGGAAAGGTGAGAAAAAGTTAGTCCATACAAATAAGCAAACATTATTCGTTTAAGTTGTAGGATAAGGGACAGGGAAGTGTTTTCGCGGCTCGGCAATGTGTTCAATCGATTCTCCGCTTAGAAATACCCGTCATTTTCGTAAAGATTCAATACAACGCTCAATAGCACCTTATTTTTTGAACAACCAAATATTTAGTAAAAGTTCGCCAGGCCAAAAACAGCATTGATACGAGTTTATTTATTTCATACGCATTCCTTTAACTGTTCAAACTACACAGCATCAATTATTTTTGATTACGGATCCGTTAAAATTGTTGCTAAGTTAATCAACTCAAACTTTTTTAGAATTAAGAATTGGCACTTATTTATTCACGTTATATTGATTTATAAACAAATATCATAATGCACAAATTAAGAAAGAGACAAGTCATTAATTCAAGAAAGGGAGAAGTCATTCAATTGGCAAAGTTTTTTGATACCAATAAGGTTTTTGATACCTTTAACATGATTACTACGCCTGAAATCATCTGTGATGTATTCTCTTTCTTGGACAAAGATCAAATTGAAAGAATTCAACTCGTTAGTCAATTTTGGAACAATGTCATCATTCGTCACAAAAATATCTTGCCTCTTCGGCAATTTAGTACCTTACATTTTAATTACGAACGAATTATTCGTTATACGACAAAAGAAAACAACAACAAAAGATGCGTTAGCTATATAATTAAATTTGATGGGACAAACTTAAGCAAGGGAACAGACAAAAAGAAGAAATATGTGTCATCTCGGTATCCACAACTGACCGTCAATGAAGTTTTGACAAATTTGAATAATGTCGTTTTTGCTACTATTCATTGTAATTCATGGAATCTGGATAATTTATTGAATATGATGAAACTTATTACAACGAAAACTGGAGGTAGATTTCGCGGACAATTGGGAACCTACTATGGTACAATATTTGTTTCAAAACTGTATGAAGTTTTTGGTAAGGGATTTTAAATACTGTGAGGAGCTTACAAAGAACATTTCCCGACAGTGAATCTTAGATTTTGACCAAAAGTAGCTCAAAAAATTGGGAAAAAATGTCTAGGTTAAGGATCTGCAATGTGGAAGGAGGAAATCTGCCTCTGGAATGGGAGATAGGCCCTAGGACTAGGAGCGATTCTCAGTTTTGCCCATATTTTGTATAAAAAACAATATGATTTTATCTATTTTAGATAATTACATCATAGTCGATGAATTAGCTCTCCATGATTCGTCAGATCGTGGTGATTCATATATAAGAGAAGTCTGTGCCAATCCCGAAATTGTACAATTGCCTTCGGCACCAAAAGAAATTAGACTTGTACGTTTGGAATTTAAAGAAAATGACGAAGTATTGAACTTCACTTGTAATGGCAAATTAAATCGAGCTAACCGATTGACTATCGATTTTGAGACTTCAAAGACAAATTATGGAAATTTTATCTGGCAATGGTTTGAGGTATGCAACTAATTTACTATTTATAAACAATTTTTTAGCTATATCGTACGCATCAAAGCCCCATTTCTTTAGTTGGAAAGTTCGAACTTAGAACCTATAAAGACTTCGATAGTGTTCTTGATGCTGTAAAAACATTTTTAAACAACACTCAACTTCGTGTAACATATAGCCTCGAAACAAAAGAATTTCATAGCTCTTTCTATGGATTTATTAATCAGTGTCTTAAGCGTTGTGTGCTACATGAAACGGATTCTTATGCTTTGGTGATTGAAATGGCATATAGAGGGATAACCGATATGAGCAGTATAAATGCATCAGACTTGGATCAACCACCATGTGATCAAATGGAAACAATTTCATTTTGTGTAAAATCATTGTGATTGTAATATATTTTTTGAGTTAAAACAAGTGAATCTAGTGTTCTAGAAGTCCTTCTACAACAAGTACATTTATTAGATTTTCATATATACAAAATACGGAGCAAGTTCTCTTGGTTCTCGCCACTTAACGTTGACTAAACTCGGCAAAAAATTTTTTATTTTCTTCCGGAAATTACCCATTTCGGGTTAATTTTATGCGAGAAATTCATTGCGCGCATTTATGCAACTTGAAAACCGCAGAAAAATGATGAAAATTCGCCAAAAACAATCACACAAGAATACATGAGGGAATATTTGCTTATTTCTCGAGAAAATTGAATTATACCCCCATGCATCCCTGCGTGGTAGTTTTTGGCAAATTTTCACTATTTTTCTGCGGTTTCCAGGTTGCGGGAGTGCGCGCAATTGATTTTTCGCATAAAATTACCTCCAAATGGATAATCTCCGGAAGAAAATAAAACAATTTTTTTGCCGAGTTTAGTCAACGTTAAGTGTGCGAACCAGTGGAATTTGCTCCCAAAATACGTTTAAAATTTCGTCGTCAAAACAATCGAAGTTGCTCTGAACCTCTTTGGTTGATTCGCATGAACTACCGAAGTTTTCCTCCTCAAACTCCGTCTTAAACACCTCTTAACATTTCTATAAACATTTTGAAAAACAGCCCTATTAGACCTTAATACAAATAATGTCACGAGTGTATCTACAATCACAAAAAAATAATATAGACAATAATGTATCGGAACAAGGAACATATAATAAATAAAAAATGCATCAAACAAATTCTTATTCTGAGCCATATATTTGATGAAAAGTATGACAAAAACCTTGTTAAATAATGTTAATAAAACGATCGAGGCCTGAAACGTGCAGATAAACGCCGCTCTATTCAAATCACTATAAGTCGTGAAATCCGTATGACTCCCTAACAATTGTTTCATCTCACGAATCTTCAAAAAAATCAGAATAGAGCATAAAATTGTAGAAAGCAATAGAAAAATGTAGACACCAACGTGAAACAAGTCAAAATCTTCATTGTTTTCTACAGAATTGACATAATCTAGACACGCAATAAAACAGTCATACAGAATCAGCCAGATAAATATGAAGTGTCTGTGAAAAATTTTGTCATATAATTTAGGGAAATAAAGGTAGAAAAAGCGAGTAAATGCAAGAGGGAAAATAGAATTGACACCTAGGGATATGCCATAGTCAATGAAGCTGTATAATATGCTAATGGCCTTGTAAAATGTGATTTCTCTGCTAACACCAAGGAGGAAGTTAAGAAAAGCGGTATGGAAGATAAACCATTTGTAGTCTTCCTTGTCTCTGCCGAATAAGGTGAGGATGACGAGGAGGAAGACAAGTGGTAGCATTAGTTTTGGAAGAGTCGCACTAAAAATGGAGTTGAAATTCTGAAGTAAAAAAACACGAAAAAAATATCGCCAAGATGGATATCTACTCATTCCTTAAATTAACATGTCAGAGTGTTCCTTCATAAGCCTAAGCTTAATCCTTTGACTAAGCCTAGGCCTAGACATAACAAGAAACATTTCCCAGTAAATCTTAGGTTTTGGCTTAAGAGCTCAAAAAATTGAAAAAAATGTCTAGGTTAAAGGGGGTACAAATTAGTAGAGCTCGCTGAACCGGTGATTTTTGACTGGCTCGGCTCATCGGATTGGCCGGATCGATCGGCTTGGCTCTACCGGCTTGGAATGTATCGGCTTGGCTGGATCGATCGGCTCTACCGGCTAGGAAAGTATTGGCTCGGCACGTCTCGGAGAGCTCTACAAATTAGAGCCCTTTCTCCAAAAATTTTTTTCCTTGTAGATTCTTTGACATTTTTTCCGATTTTTTGAGCTACTTTTGGTCAAAATCTAAGATTCACTGTCGGGAAATGTTCTTTGTAAGCCTAATCCTCTGTCTAAGCCTAAATCTAAGCCTGCCTGCCTCCTAGCTACAATTTTTCTCTATCTTCAAATTCTCTCACCTTAACCAATCCTCAATCGCCACCATCGTATAACACAAATGAATATGGTATTCATTAATAAAAGTTTCGTTAAACATATACAAATAACTAAATCCGTATTCGTTATTCAATGCACATTCTCCATTTTGATCCATACTCACAGTGCTATTCAAAGACAATAAGACCCATTAGAAACTTGCACAAAGAAGTAATTCGCCAATGTTCAAAGGATTAATTCTAGGTTCAAGATGTAAGTCAACAAATAGTAAATAATTATCAAAAAGAACTGGGAGACCGAGCGCCTTTGGCGCTCAAGGGATCGTCCCAAACTTTTTTTTGCGTTTTTTGGTTCAATTTTTTGAATTTTGTCGATTTTTTTCAATTTTATCCAATTTTTTGTTTTTTCAAATAAATCGATTTTTTTCAAAAAAAGAACATTTATTGAAACAGTAAAAATATTTAGTAGAGATGGGGATCGAAACTGCGCCTTCTCGACTGCAAAACTAATGCTTTATCAACTGCGCCATAAAAGCAACGGGTTTTCATTTATGACCAAATATCTAACCTGAAAAGGCAAAAATGAAAATTTTAAATTTTTTTCAGAGGGAGTACCCCCATGATTTTTGTGTCGTTTTTCTTCTCTCACCGAGCTCTTTCCAAAAATCTTAGGGGTAATTTTATGCGAAAAATCGATTGCGCACATTCCCAAAATGTGAAAACGCTTCCCTGACCCTGATTCAGGGAAAAAATTGGATTTTTGAAGCAAAAATCAAACATTTTCGAATTTGTTTGATTTTCGCTTCAAAAATTCAATTTTTTCCCTGAATCAAGGTCAAGAAAGCGTTTTCACGATTCGAGAGTGCGCGCAATCGATTCTCCGCCTAGAAAAATCTAAGAATCGACCATTTTTCATAAAAATCCGAATTGTTTGATTTTCGCTTCAAAAATCCAATTTTTTCCCTGAATCAGAGAAGCGTTTTCGCATTTTGGGAATGTACGCAATCGATAAAATTACTCCTAAGAATGATTTTTTTAGAAAAAATTTTTTTTCGAGAGGTAGTCGCAAAGTGGACCCCCCCCACACCACCCTAAAAAAAAGTTTACATAAAACTCGAAAAAATAATTGTACAGAAAGTTTTATTATGGTCTCTAGTTACTAAAAAACTAAA
>JAQGBS010001444.1:0-15728 GCA_034698545.1 Acrobeloides obliquus
CGTTGTAATACACAAACTTTTTTGAATTTTTTGCGGAAAAATCGATTTTTGCATCAATTTTTTAAATTTTCGTAAAAAAATCCAAGGCCAATAATAGTCACCTATAAATGTAACAAGTTTCATAGAAAATTTCAAAAAATATGTTTTGAAACATGTAATAGATTTCGAAGCATCACTACCCCTTACCATGTTTATCCCTTGCAGTAGATAATTGTGATCTATCAATCAATGACTTGACCCGTCGGACATCCCCTTCTTCGACTGCTTTATGGATAGCATCAATTTTTGCCTAAAAATTCAAAATTTTTTCTTAATTTTTGAAAATTTCGCCTACTTGATATTGAGTTATACCCTCCAAAAATTCACTAGCCGCCATATTTATTGAAGTTTTATCGATGAGAAGATGCGACCTGCCGTCTAAAATGACTTGCTCCAAACTTTGAACATCGCCAACCGCTAGCCAACGTTCGATTTGTTCTTCTGATGGTGCGTCTATAAATTTTATAGTAAACAAACTTTTTAATGATACATAAGGCTTATTTAAGGAGAATTATGGTTTCAAAAAAGACAATTTTGGACTATAAGGACATATTTGGTTTGAACTTTGTGGTATAAGACTCGCGAGTGTCTAAAATTTTTTGTGATCAAATTTTGTTTATGCGCTGCGCACGATCCCCCAAATTTGGAGAGGAGCTTTGAGTTTGTGTTTCCCTGAATCAGGGTCGGGAAAGTATAGTATATTTTGTGCCTGTTCTTAATCCTTTCTAACAGACAATTTTCTATTAGGCCTCGGTGGATATGAGGTCTAAAATTTAGATCCCATTCGGCTCTTTGGCCAATTTTTAAACCAAACAGAAATTTTCTCAAAAAATCAAAACAATCCTACAGTACTTCGATAACGGCCAGAGAAAACCCAGGATAGAACTACAACGGAACAGTTATCATAATTACTACTATGAAATACCGATTTACCAAACTCGTCTCGGAGAGTCTGAGCTAGAAAATCTTCATCGAATGCAGACATTTCTTTACACAATGAACAACAGCACCCCGAATCAACACTTTCCGGTGAAGCTCCATTCATTTTGTGGCGAGTAAGTCACACAGGACACACTTGACTGGAAGAAGAAATTTTGGCTATTTTCGTTTTGTGGCTTTAGCTCAATTTCGTGCTGGTGAAGATTTTTCTGGTTATATGATGCTGTTAAAACGTCAATAAACGTTACATGAAGAGAATATTGAAGTAGTAGTCTGACAAATTATGAAGATAAAATATTCATGCGTAAAGTATTTATAAGAACCACGAAAGGAGTATCATCACGCAAGGAAGTTTTCGACAAAATACTTTAGACTAGACACAAATAACTTCCAAAATCTAATCAATTGTGCCCCAATTATTCCCTATCGTTTTTAAATTAGGGAAAAAGAATTTAAGGATTTTTAGAAAAACAGTTTTGCGTGAACTGTCAAGAGTCAACAATCCTGCTCTCCAAAGGCAAAAATCGCTCTATCGCGCTCAAATGTGAGCGAATTTTTATTTTTTGCATATACTGGGGGTTTTTACAACCGGGGAATCGATTGGCGATAATTTCAGGGGCTAAAAAATTTTTTGATCCCCCCCCCTACCCCAAGATTGTTAGTATAGAAACCTGCAAAAAATAGAGGTACCCCCAACTTCAAAGTGGCGTAGAAAATTAATTTACTAGATTATATCCTCCAGAATCTAATCGTTTGTGGTAATTTGGTTATCTTTTCTATAGTCAAATAACAATACTTTAAAATTGGGACATCCTTGAAAATTCAAATTTCGAACAAACTCTAAATATTGACACGAAAACATGCAATTTGCTTAAAAAGATGTAAACGGATTTTCCTAGCAAAGACTATTCAAAAAGTAGGCGACATTTATTGAACAACTTAATATATGATGTCAATAGTCTTATGTATAAGTAAATCTATTGAAATGCACATAGCTATTTTTATGATTAAATTTTTTATGTTCTCTCTCCGCTGAAACTATAGCATATGATTAGCGAGTGTTCATAGCAACGGTTTTTTGAGGATAGCACTTCCCTATCCCTATAGGCTTATTAAAATCTATGTAAAGATGCATTCCATATCTTTATAGAGTTATGAATAGACTACGTGAATATCGAAAAAAGAAGTGGAAAACCGAAAAAATTTACTTTCAGGGCGCGTTAAAAGTTCGTATTCAATTTTAAATGTTGATATTTGATTGTAAAAGTCGATTTTTGATGAAATTTTCGACATTTCTAGGATTTTTCTATGCTCCGAATAAGAATCCGCCGTTATTTTTTTCTTGAAAAAATAACTGCGGATTCTTATTCGGCGCATAGAAAAATCATAGAAATGTTAACAATTTTGTCAAAAATCGACTATAGTCAAATCAACATTTAAAAAAAAGTGGTCACGAACTTTTAACACACCCTGTATTTAACGGAAAAGAAGAATTTTTATCTGACCTTAAAATCATGTTAAATCTTTAAAAATTGACTATCATTATCAAGGCTTAAATGGCCAGTCCACTTGGAAAAAACACTATGAAAAAGTTATATATTTAGAAGGTTCGTGAAAAATAGAGCATTTTTTGTTTTTATCGCAACCTCTGAATCGTTATCGTTGCCGACATAATTGCGTTTGAAGTTGACGATTTTTAAAATCTGTGTATTACAACGAAAACATGAACGCGGTGAAAATTTATCCCTGATCAATAAAACTTGTATATTGACGCAAAAATTCAAAAATTTTTTGGCAGTTTTCGTATGTCGATGAAAATAAAAAATTTTATAAATTTTCGCGTCAATACACAACTTTTATTGATTCAGGGACGAATTTTGGCATACACAATAACGGGACGATGAGGGGAATTGCAGGCACAATTTTCGTCCCGCTCTTGTCATTCCGTCATTGGTCATCCCGTTTATGTGTTGTTTACGATCGTTCCATCTCGTCCTTGTCTATGCCCAAATTTTCACTGCGTTTATGTTTTCATTGTAATACACAAACTTCAAAAATCGCCAACTTCAAACGCAACTATCTTAAAAACTATAACGATTCAGAACATGCCGTAAAAACAAAAAATGCTACATTTTTTATAACTTTTCGAATATATAACTTTTTCATAATATTTTTTCAAGTGAACCGATTTTTTAATGTTTTCACATAGGAAAATCAATATATAAAGTAGTCCAAAAATGTTTACCCGGATCATATCCAGAATCATCCAACGACATCCTTCTCGTTGGCATTGGTGATGGAATTCTCGTCACTATGGATGAAACTGGTCTAAGTGAAGGCTGATCCGGGATATTTCTATATCTAGCCGCAGAAAATCCATCCTAAAGCCGATTTTTTTAATCAAAAATTCTTTAAAAAAATGTCATTATCCTTACATTATCTATAATAAAAACATCGGCTCCATCATCAACTAGAGTGTCATAAATCGCATTTGGTTGAGTAGCAGCATAATGAAGTGGTGTCCTTCCTGCCTAAAATTTTTGAAATTTTTCGAAAATCGAAACGAAAAGTTGAAGTGCCGACACATACATGATCCGTTATATCCAAATATTTCGGAAACATATGAGCAATTTGTTCAACCATCTCATGTCTTTCTTTCAAAACTGCCATATGGAGAATAGTAAGACCTAAATACAGGGTGTATAAAAAAACCAGAATTTGGGCGATTTTTTCATAGTTTTTCGCCCCGAAATTTTTTTCAAAAATGATTCTATGACGGCTAATTTTATCGGTGAGTCGATTGAGCACATTCCCGAAGCTTGAAAATGCTTCAGGGAAAGTAGTACATATTCGATTTTCGCTTCAATACAAACTTTTATTTCCCTGAATCAGGGCTAAGGAATCATGTTTAAGATTCGGGAATGCGCACAATCGATTTCCAGCATGAAATTACCCCCAGAAATGTGATTTTGAGGGAAAATTTTCAAAATGTTTCGATTTTCGCTTCAATACACACTCTTATTTCCCCGAAACAGGGCCAAGAAAACATTTTCAAGATTCGGGAATGCGCGCAATCAATTATTCGCATAAAATTAGCTCTAAGAGGGTCATTTTTGAAAAAAAATTTCGGGCCGAAAAAACATGAAAAAATCGCTCAAACTCCGGTTTTTGTTATACACCCTGTAAATAGTTTTTAGATTTTTTTATCCACTTTTTTCAAGTTCGAACCTCTAGGATCCCTAGCTTGAATAAGCTCAACATCCAGAAGCGACTTTAATTTCGTCCAATCATTTTCTTCCACTGACAAAAATGCGGAATGCAAACGATTCTAAAATTTTTTGTAAAAAAATTCAAAATTATCATAAATTCTTGCCTGTAACTGTCTATAAGCATAGATATATTTGATTAGATCTTCATTCCCCAAATGCTTTTTCACCACTTTCCAAATTTGGTCATTTTTGCCTTCAAATTGGAGCTCTTCAATCTCTCTGTACTCTTTTCGCTCAAAATTGATTTTGAGGATTCGTTCTTCCACTTCAGGGTCGACTTTTTCGTCATCATCTAAAAATTTGGAAATAGTATCGATTAAGTATCCCACTGAACGTGAAATTTTTCAAAAAAATTTTCTGGAATTACCCCTATAGGAGTAATTTTATGCGGGGAATCTGAATTTCACATTTTCGAGACCTGAAAATCTTCTCCGAATCAAGAAAAGGCTATTTATATAACGTATGGCATGTGATTCTTGTCAGGAATGTGGCCATTTTTTGTCAGGAATGTGGGCACGTCATATAGATAGCCTTTTCTTGATTCGAGGAAAAAATTTTTCGTTTTGTGACATGGACAACTCGAATCTGAAGGAATTGTTTAATTTTGGCAGGTGGAAGTTACTCGTATAGGGGTTCTATCAATTCAGAACTGAAAAAATGTTTAATTTTCAAGTTGTAATTCAACTCGGCAAGGTTTTCACTAAATGATCGATAATTGATTCTATAGGTACAGGAAGAAAAAGAATAAAACCTGTCGCTGCTCTAACACTGACAAGCTCAGGATTCATAACAGGTCCCTTAGGGATAAAATCATGCGAGAAATCGATTGGGTGCATCGCTGAAGCGTGAAAATGTTTCCCTGATTCAGGGAAAAATTGTGTTTTTATAGCGAAAATGACAATTTTCGAAAAAACATGGGAACCAAGAAAATTTTTTCTCAAAAGTCCTTCTCCCCACCCCACGAAGTCAGAACCTAGCTACGCCCTGCCACAAAGGACAAAATTGAAAAAATAATGATAGGTAAAATTTTTAAGGTGATTTTAAGGACGTCTGCTTCTTTTTTTATTTGCTAAAATTAAAATTTCGAGAATTCAACCTTCCCCATAAAAATAGCTTTTGAGACGCTTTATCGACTGCGCCATTTCTTTCGACGTTGCCCAGATTTTTTAATCCTCGTTCATGCGCAGAAGAAGCTATAATAAACAATTTTGCACAAATCATACCTGTTAGCATGTCGTCGGAAATAAATTTAGTTACACTGACCGGAACATAAGTTGGCTTTTGACTAGAATGGCTTCTTGCAGATTTCTAAATATTATTACACAAACATTTCGATTAGTGGCATGCATTTAAGCGTTAATCCACGCTTCACTTATCTCGATATTTTTGCTTGATGGGATTCTTGGGATCGAGCGTTCGAGATAATTGGTGCGTAAGGATGAGGTTCAAAGTTGGATTTTAGAAAAAAATGAATTTTTGAAATTTTTTTGCAAAACACGAGTTTTGCGCATGTACAAGTGCTTAAAAAAATAAAGACTACCCCATTTGGAAATTTTTTAGGTTGAAATGGGTTGAGTCAGGCACGTAAGGAGCCGGAAAAAGGGTCTATAGACCCGCCATTTTTGTTGAGCGGTGGAAATTTTGATGATGGAAAAATTATTAAAAAAGTGTATTATGATACTAGTCAGTTAGCGTGTTATGCTGGTGTCAGAAAAGTTTATTTGCAAGCAACACGTCAAAATCCATTAGTAAATATACGGCATGTTAAAAATTTTTTGGAAAAGGAACGCACTTATACTCTATTTAGGTCTCTCCCCCTCCCCGAAATTGGAAGAATGAAAGTTTTTTCCTAATAGGCAACAGGGACTAAGGGGTATAGATTCCCCCTGGGGCCGTTGCTTAGTTCCGGAACCGGAAGTTGGTACCGGAGATCGAAGGAAAAAACTTTTGACTTCCGGTTCCAATTTAGTGCAAATTTTCCAAATCGGAACCGGAAGATCGGAAGCTTTTACTTCCGATCTCCGATTCCAACTTCCGGTTCCGGGATCCGACTTCCGGTTCCGGAACTAAACAATGGGCCCTTGAATTGTTGCTGCGTGCCTGGGTTGGGTGTATAAAGTTAGGGCCCAATTTGGGTAAAAAAATAAAAGTGTCTCTCTTCAACGGGCATGTTCCAAGTGGGGCGCAAAAGCAAGCCCTTTGCGGGCCAACAGAGCGGTTATCGATCGGGCGCGGGAAGCCGTTGGGAGCATTATCAGGCCGCGGGCTCACTGCAGCGTCTGCTGCACAGCCCGCGTCCCATTCGGTTTGTTTCTGGAACAGCCCCAATAAACGATAAACGTGTATGCCATAGATCCATCAACCATTTTAAACCCCCTTGAAATTATTTAACAACTTATAAATAATTAAATGATTTTTCCCAAAATTTAATTAATGAAGACAAGTCATGCTTGTCAGCTATTTTTTATCAACTTTTTGGGAATTTTAGACTCCCTATTTTTACATAAACGATTAACTTTTCGTATAAAGAGATCGACATACTAGAAAATAGTTTAAACATGAATACGAAGTTATCAATGCCTGTTTTCAGACAGACATTACATATTGAATGTAGTAGGATTCTCGCGTTTTAACATGAGATTTCTCGCATAACAACACGAAAACATGCAATTTTGAAGAATGTTTTCATAAAAACCTACATCATCTTTAGAAACATCACTCGCTCCAGATTTTATGAGCAATTTGGACAAGGATTTTTTGGCTTCTTGATCTGAAAGTGCCATTGCGTAATTCAACGCTGTTTGGGCTTCCTAAAATTGCATAAATGAATTCATACGCGTGAAAATTTATATTTTTTGAACAATAGCAATTATAATTCATGGTGAGGGTGATGATGATTTAAAGTTGTCGGTAACTATGGTAATAGTTTAAAAGATGATATCTAGATAGTTCGAACTTATGTGACTAATAGGCTGGGGAAAAAGTTCTACCTGTTTTTTGGTCACCCAAATTGTACTTTGTATATCTCGGTTAGGGATGATTCTCAGAAGCTAATTTTTGCTGCTTTACTATTTTCGACTATGGAGAAAATTTTTGTAATACTTTTGGATATGCATGCATATTTTTAAAAATTGAATGGAAAAATTGAATAAATATGTGAATTTTCGAAAATTGGGTCAAAAAAAGTTCAATTTTTTCAACAAAGAGGGACCGTAAAAATCCAAAAAAAAACATTTCTAGGGTAAAAAAACGTTGAGGAATACGATAAAAATATCAATTTTGAGTGAAACTTTCGAGAAGTTGGTCAAAAATCACTCGCTGTATCCAAATTGCATAATAATTTTCTACACTTCTTATAAATTCCAATTTCTGTTTGATCACTTGCTTACGGAACTTTGAGTTTTTATATAACATCTGCGACTAATGGCCCCCACTAATTCGTCTCGACGATTTCGAGACGCGTCGAGACTAAAAAAAATTTGAGACGAAGTTTTGAATTCGTCTCGACCTCGATTAAATTGGTTTATATATTGACATGAAAATCATTTAGTACACCCGTAAGTTTAACTACCGAAAAATGGTTACTTTCGATAAAATACTCATAACTCACTCAATTTTAAGAATTGAGCCAAAATCTTTTTTGCATTTTATCCGTCATGTAATTGGCTATCTTTGGATATCAAACTTGGCTGGATTCTCGAAAAAAATTTGGCTCAACTCTTAAAGGGCTCCCCTTGAGGGGAGGGGTGCCGTTTGAGGTCCTATTTCCGAAAAAAATTTTTTCACCAAATTGGCTGATTTTTGGTACTTGGGGGTTTTCGGGCACAAGAAATCGATTGGCAATAGGGCTGAGTTCCAAAAAAATTTTGTGACCCCCTCCCATGTTAAAAAATCAATTTTTTTATTTTGACTCCAATTTGGCTAATTTTTGGCACCAGGGGGTTTTTGGGCACGAGAAATCGATTGACGCAAGTCGCAGTTCCGAAAAAATTACATAACCTCCTAAATTTTTGAGTAAAAATTTGACTCAAAAAATTCAGGGGGTTATGAAAAATTTTTTCGGAACTCGGGACTTGCGCCAAACGATTTCTCGTGCCCGTGGTTACAAAATTTTTTTTGGAACTCAGCCCTATTGCCAATCGATTTCTCGTGACCAAAAACCCCAAGTACCAAAAATCAGCCAATTTAGAGAAAAAATTTTTCGGAGATCAAACCTCAAACGGCACCCCCTTCAAGATTTGAGTGAGTTATGAGCATTTTATCGAAAGTGACCATTTTTCGATAGTCAAATTTGCGAGTGATTTTTGACCAACTTCTCGAAAGTTTCACCCAAAACTGATATTTTTATCGTATTCCTCGACGTTTTTTACCCTAGAAATGTTTTTTTTGGATTTTTACGGTCCCGCTTTGCTGAAAAAATTGAACTTTTTTTTATTCAATTTTTGAAAATTCGCATATTTATTCAAATTTTACATTCCATTTTTAACCAGACTATAGAGACACATAAAAACACCTTATCAAGAAGATCAACACAAGCAGGATATAACATAAGTAAATAACGGCATAAGTTAGGCTTGTTTTGTGAAACAGCAATATGCAGAGGAGTTCTACCCATCTCATCTCTACAAGTAGCCATATTAAACCCATCGACAAGTTGCTTTAATGTTATCATATCATTGTCATAGACAGCTTGGTGAATTGCTTCAATGCGCATCTAAAATTTGCATAATATTACAAACATGCATGAAAATGGGTGTCTCCGATTTTTAAAACTGAGCGTGGGAGAGAAGGGGGTCTTATGTTTTGTCACCTTCGTACGGGGTGGTAATTCAAATCGGAAAGAGGCGGTCTTGTATAGGGTACCTGATTCTTTTTTTGGCTTTCTATGTGGGGAACAAATTAGGCATGTGAGATTACAAAAGAAGCTTTTTAAAATTGGTTACTTGTAAATTCGCCAAAATTGAAGCCAAGTCACGACTCGATGGCGGAAAAATTCTATTCTCAATTTTTGCATAATCTCCATTGAAAACGATTTCTTGCAATGCATGTAAATTTCGTTCGAAAATCATTTTGTCAATATCATCACCCAACTCGAGCGGGTCTACAAATTCCAGGAATAGGTTGAGTTTAACACGGGAATACTCCTTCAAATTTCCGGTACAAATTTCTGTTATTTTAAGCTATTCTGAGCAACACTCAAAAAAATTTTTTGAAAAAAAGTTGTCTAACTATGGAATATACTAGCTTTTTTTCGCAGGTAAAATCAAATCGACTCAGGTGGGATTCGAACCCGAGACCCTTAGACTTGAATTTTGGAGGACTACCACTGAGCCAAGTTCAAGATAAAAATAGGATTTTTAATTTTGCTTATAATTTAACATGAATTTTTAAAAAATTTTTTCAAAAACTTTTTTTAAATGTTGCTCAGAATAGCTTAAACAGAATATATCGGAAATTTGAAGGAATATTCCTGCGTTTAAGAAGAAGAAAACTATAAATTACATCGATTCAAGCCTTGAATTTGCCTCATGTCGATTAGCTTCGGTTGACGTTTATAATGGAATGGGGAATAGCCTTCGGTATCCATCAAATTTTCATTTGCTCCATAATCTATTAATAAATCAAAGCTTGTGGAATCGGAACCAGGAAATCCGCACATTGCAGCGGCATAGTGTAAAGGTGTGCGACCTTCCTAAATAGGAAACAATAGATTAATAGGTTGTCAAATGTTTGGCTATAGAAGTCGATTCTTGACGAGATTTTCGACCCCACTAGGGTTTTTCTAGTCGGGGAATCGATTGCATGCATTTTCGAAGCATGAAAACATTCCTCTAACCCTGATTCGGGAAATACAGATTTTTGAGCCATTTTAGGGATATAAAAAACCCTGATGTTTTGAACAAATCCGGATATTGACACGAAAACATGAGTTTTGCTATTTATATTAAAATAGCCTTTTTTTACTATTTTTGGTGAAAAATGATTATTATTATAAAAAAATGAAAAATGGATTTTTTTTCAAAATCGGAAAAACCTTTTTAGTCAACGAGAAAAGGTCAACGAGGGGTATAATTTTCAATTTTTCTAAAAATGGGGGACATCCATTCAATAGACAACTTGGTTTCAAAAAGAGGATCATACACCACAAACTAACAAATAAGTTGTTTCTAACGTGTTTATGGAATATTTTTTTCTCTACTGAGCTTTAAACATGCCAAAAAAGCATAACTAATTCATGCTCGATTGAAAAAACCGACATGAACACGCGAAAAAGAGATTTCTTACGTGTTCGGTTAATTTTTCTTAAATTTCTTACCATATCTCTTGAGTTGATTGGTGCACCGCCATGTTTTAATAAAATTTTTAAGATTTTCGGAAAATTGTGGATAACTGCCATGTGCACAGTAGAAGCCAAAGTAAAGGGGTGTCTAGACAAAATACACCGTTTAAAATCGACCAAACTCTTCACTGCTTCAACATCGCCGTTGTAAATTGCTTCGAGCATTTCGCCGATTTTTTGCTAAAATTTTCATTTTTGTTGATGTTTAAAATTTTTAAAATTTAAAGGATCAATTCACTCGAAAAAACACTATGAAAATGTTGTATATTCGAAAAGTTCATGAAAAATGGAGCATTTTTTGTTTTTACGGCATGTTCCGAATCGTTATAGTTTTTGAGATAATTACGTTTGAAATTGTTTATGTTTTCGTTGTAATACACAAACCTTTTTTTGAAATCTGTTTATTACAACGAAAATATGAACGTAGTGAAAATTCAGGCATAGACAAGAACGGGATGGAAATGATCGTTCAAACAACACATGAACAGGATGACCAAGGACGGAATGACAACACAACTTTTCTTAAATCAATAAAAATTGTGTATTGACGCGAAAATTTAAAAAAATTTATTTTACGAAAATTGCTAAAAAAATTTTGAGTTTTTTGCGTCAATACACAACTTTTATTGATTCAGGGACGAATTTTCACTGCGTTTATGTTTTCGTTGTAATACACAGATTTTAAAAATCGCTAACTTCAAACGCGATTTTCTCAGCAACAATAACGATTTAGAGGTTATAGTAAAAACAAAAAATGCTCCATTTTTCATGAACTTTCCGTATAAGTTTTTTATAGTGTTTTTTCCGACTGGACTGGTCTGTGAAATTTTTTTTGAAAAAGTCTTACCTTATATGTGGGTAAAATCTTCAAAAATGCTTTAGTTTTCTCGTTTGTCGTCCGTTTTCCCTCTAGTATATACGCTTTTCCTTGTAAAAGTAAATTTTCTAACTGTCCAATCTCACCGTTTTGTATCCAGCGTTCAAGTTCTTCTGCCGAAGACGTTGTCTTCTTCCAAGAGCTACCTATAATTTGTTCTTGAATAATTTTTTTCAAAAATTTACTCACCACCAACACGTTGCTTCTTTGTACTCCGACCTTGAGAATTAGATATTCCATTTGAGAATTCATTCACCGGCATAGTTTTGCAGATTTTGAGCCAAAAAATAGCTTTCTCAACCCGCTTATATGAGATTTTTCGATCACTACTACGCAATGGAAAATTCCTTCAAGCTTCTTTGCTAATTAAATTGCTTTGGCTCCGGAATTATATAGGAGTTGTCCAAAGATAAACATGTATCATCCATTCTTGGTTGGCATGGAAACAAATAGCAAATCGGAAAAAATAGGATGCCATTCTGAATTTCACTTATGTATATGGAGATACCTTTTTTTGTTGGACGACAAAAAGCGTCAATTTACAGGGTGAGTAAAAAACTGCATTTTTAGGTTCGGAAAAATTTTTTGGGACCGGAAAATTTTTTCACTAAAAATGATCCATGTAGGAGTAATTTTATGCGGGGAATCGATTGCGCACATTTTTTAAGCATGGAAAAATTATCTTGAACCTGATTCAGGGAATGGAGTCGGTGTATTAACGCAAAAATTGAAAAATTTTCTATTTTCGCTCGTATACCAACTCTATTCCCTGAATCTGGATTAAGATAATTTTTTCATGTTAGAAAATGTGCACAATCTATTCCAAAAAATTACCCCCATATAGATGCTTTTTGGGAGAAAATAGAAATTTTTCGATCTTCGCGTCAATACACCAAGTCCATTCCCTGAATCAGGTTAAGGAAGCGTTTTCATGCTTCGGAAATGCGCGCAATCAATTCCCCGCATAAAATTATCTTTATATGGATCATTTTTAGTTAAAAAATTTTCCGGTCCCAAAAAATTTTTTCGGATCCCAAAAATGCACTTTTTTGACTCGCCTTATAGGATTATGGAAAATTGAAAAAGTTGTATGAAGACAAAAAAAAAGAATTTTACCGGAAATCCATCAAAGGATTTCTGGTAAGAACCTTTTAGTATAAAAAATGCTTATATTACAAGATCTATGGACGTAAAAGACCAGTCTGGTCGGGAAAAAAAAGTTGCCAATTTGTGTACATATTCGGAAAGTTCATAACAAATTGTAGCATTTTTTGTTTTTACGGCACCCTCTGAATCGTTGTAGTTTTTGGGATAATTGCATTCGAAGTTGGCGATTTTTGAAATTTATTTATTACAACGAAAACTTGCACCTAAATTCTTTTCCTGAGTTAATAAAATCTGTATATTGAAAATAAAATTATTCAAAGTCCTTGAGCATTTAGGAAAAAATAAATATAGCATTTTTTATAATTCGACGAGACAAATAAATTGACACAAAAATTATTATGAGTACCGATTTTCCTCTAATACAATTCCCGGGGTTGTATTTTTTGATCCATCTTTAGAAGGAGATTGTATTAGAAAGGGAAGTTTTATTAGAGCTCAAAAAAGTTATAACTAATCCTCCAAAACACACAAACATTACACGTCTTGATAAGAGGATGCAATTTTGGGGGGAGGTGCTATTAGTAGGGGGATTGTATTTTATCCATCTTAGGGGAGGGGGTTATATTAGAGGGGGTTGTATTAAAGGAAAACCGGTATATCCTCGTAGGAATTGATTTATGAGCTCTTTGACTACTCATGCGAACGGATAATCTGCTCTACAACTTTTACACAAACACTTACATCAAGTTTTCGCTTCAATAAACAGTATACATGGTGGTGCAACAAAATAACTAGATTTTTGCAATTTTTTGCTCGATTTAAAAAAAACTTTATTTTCACGAAAATAACCCAATAGGGGTTTTTCTATGCGAGAAGTCGATTGCGCGCATTATCGGACCTTAAAAACGCTTCCCTGACGATTTTTGCGACTTTTTTGAAAAAAATTTTAAAAAATTGCGAAAAAGTCGCAAAAAATCGTCAGGAAAGCTTTTTAAAGGTCCGGCAATGTGCGCAATCGATTTCTCGCATAGAAAAACCTCTCTTGGGTTATTTAATCAAAGTTAAAAAAAATTTTCGACAAAATTGATCAAAAATCCTGTTTTTTGCGCCACTCTGTACAACGATTGACCTGGTCCACGACAAAGATCGGTCTTTTTTACCCATTCACATGCGTTTTTTCAAAGACAGTTACTGAAAAAAAACAGCCCAGATTTCCTCAACAATTTTGGTATATTGGATATGGTATGTTTGCACCCAAGTTTTTGACTAAAGGCCAATTTATGAACAAAAATTTATAAAACAAAGGAAAATTTTAGTCAATTTTGGTGAAAAATGGGGGAATTTTGGCAAAAAAATGGGAAATTTTTGTCATATTTGGCGAAAAAAAGATTTTGGCCAATTTTGATGAAAAGATGGAGAACTTTGGTCATTTTGGCGACAAAAATGGGAAATTTTTGGTGAAAAAAAAGAAAAATTTTGGCCATTTTTAGTGAAAAAATGGAGAATTTTGGCGGCAAAAATGGGAAAATTTTGGCATTTTTAGTAAAAAAAAGGAAAATTTTGGTAAAAATTCGGGAATTTTAGCGACAAAAACGGGAAATTTTTGGCATTTTTGGTGAAAAAAGGAAAATTTGGCCATTTTTAATGAAAAAATGGGAGAACTTTGGTCATTTTAGCGACAAAAATGGAAAATTTTGGCATTTTTGGTGAACAAAAAGAAAAATTTTTTGGTTACTATTTTCTTCACTATTTTAAACAATTTTTCACTATTTTGAAATTGACATATGGAATCCCTAGTCCAGATTCGTGGTCCAGGTTCAGAGCAAATGCTAGTTTCTAGAGTCTTAATCCGATTTCTCAAAATTGGTCAAAATTTTTTATTCAAATTTGATCAGAAAATTTTTATATAATTTTTTCACCCTGTATTTTGATAAGTAAAGTTTTTAAATTTGAAAATTTAAACAAAAATTTCCGACCACGAAAAAATTGTGTTTGTAAAATTTTGGTTTCCATTATCTTCTTTATACATTTTCATATTTATCAAAAACAAACATCAATAATTTTGGGCGTCTTGTATCAGCTTCCAATATTTTTGTTGTCCACCTGATTTTGTCGAAAAATATTTTTTTTGGTCTTTTATGGTCGAGAAGCATCATAAGGTTTAGCTTGTCCATGACATGATTGATGTTTGTTTTTCGTTTTAGACAACTTTTAAGGACTTTCTGATAAGACAAAAAAATGACTCTATAAATTCGCTCGGAAATTGCTTATCGCTTACATTCCTACATCGCTTACATTTTTTCAAATATTCAAAATTTTTCAAAAGAATTAGCGGCTAATTCAATAACCACATCATCTTCACATCACTTCCTGTGCTAATAGTTCTATAAGAGCATCGATAAAAGCAGGAATTTTGGACGTCTTGTATCAGTTTTTGTTGATCTTAGCTATTTTCCAAAGCGTAATTTTTATATTTGAAAAAATTTTCTAATATAAGTTTACTATGGGTAATTTAATCTCGGATGACGAGAAAAAGGTGCTAAATCAATGTGAAGAAAATTCTTGCGTATTTTGTAAGATTGTCAAGAAGCGGTCAGGAACAATTATTTATGAAGATAATGACGTAAGTTTTATAGAATAATGGGTTTGTCGACAAATTCGAAAATTTTTTACTAACCCAACTCTTTTTTAAACCAGGGGCCAGTTGCTTAGTTCCGGAAGCCGGATCCCAGAACCGGAGATCGGAAGTAAAAACTTCCAACTTCCGGTTCCAATTTAGTGCAAATTTTCTAAATCAAAATCAGAAGTCGGAAGTTTTTACTTCCGATCTCCGGTTCCAACTTCCGGTTCCAGGATCCGACTTTCAGTTCCGAAACTAAGCAACGGGCCCCAGGGTTCAGAACGGATCTGGTTTATCAGAAATCTTCTGATTTTTGACATTATAATCTAGTTTATTTTTAATGATCTTCGCTCGAAAATCTGAATTTTTGACATTTTTCTGATTTCCATTTTTTCATTTCATACCCTTTTTTATACTCTAAAACCTTTGCGAAGATTATGAAAAATGGAGCATTTTTTATTTTTTACGGCATGTTCTGAATCGTTGTAGTTTTCGAGATAATTGCGTTTGAAATCTTGAATTTGTTACAAGCTCTTC
>JAQGBS010001445.1:0-15715 GCA_034698545.1 Acrobeloides obliquus
TTATTCCTTTTTGATTATGTTGCTATTGGTAAAAAAGGATAGATCAAGTATAAAGTACACAATAAAAGTTATAAGTCTATGATTCGAAGCACGAGTGGCATATCGGTAGCGCTTTCGCCTTTGACTTTAATAGTCTGGGTTCGAATCCCAGCCTCGTCCTTAACTTTTTGTATCTAGTGACTCATTTCTTTTAAGCACTTCTATGATCTGAAATCTACCTTAAATCTCATATGGGAAAGAAATTTTTATACAGCGTGTCTTATATTCATGTTATCTATCGATTTGTGTCGAAATATTGAAAATCCCTGACTGACACTTCGCGACTATTCCTTGTCAATCTTTTTTGATGGACAATTTCATATGTGGGTAATTTTTGTAAAAAATGAATTTTTTGACCCTCTAAATAAATTTTCCTGAAAAACATTTTGACATCTTCTTGTTCTGGAAAAAACTTCTTGCCCATGGAAAAAACAACCAAAATTTAAAATTGATATTTTTCAATTTTTTATGGGGGGTTAAAAGATAAAGATAACCCCTACAAGTTATATATTATTTGAAAGCTCTTATTTAGACAATATTTATGGCCTTAATATCTTTCCAACATCTGAAAAATTTTAACCCCCTAAAACTGCTTTTGGGTGTCATAAAACAGTGATCCTTATATATTAAACGCGCTATGTGTGTCTGTTTGTGCTATCTCCATCACTTTAAGTCCAAACTAAAGAGATTCGCAGAGACGATAAAAGATGAACTGCTCGCAAAACGGAAGAAGGATGCGTTCTCAAATTGAACCGTACGGCTCCCCGTGGTCCCGTAGGCCACCCTTGCGACCCTGTACACACAAAACGATTGGTGTCAAGAAGATTGGATGTCAACGATTAACACCAAATCTGGTGAAATCCGAAACACCACGATGGTATTAATTGGTGAGATTAACACCAAAATGGTGTTAATTTTTAAAGTTAACACCAAAAAATGTAATCATAAAGGAGTAACACCAAAAATGGTTGTTGACATCAAATCTTCTCGACATCAATTGTTTCGTGTGTATACGGGGTCGTACGGGTGGCCTACGGGGGCCACGGGAGCTGTACAATTGACATTGATCAGTACGGATCCGAGATAGTGTCTCTTATGCCCGGACCCCACCCCCGAAATCCGAAAATGTAAAAATTTTCTCAATGGTCCCCTTTCATTATGTTTTTGTCCAAAATTGTCAAAAATCATAATGGTCTTTCATTATGATTTTCATCAAAAAAATGATCAAATTTCATATTTTTTCGCCAAAAATCGCATAATTTTTCCAATAAAAATGTCCATTTTTTCAACAAAAATAGTAATTTTCTGAACATTTTCAGCTTAAAAATAAATCTTTTCCAAAAAAACTTTTTTTGAAAAAAATAATAAGGGAGAATTCTTTTGTGTGGAGTTCCTCTGAAATTTTTTTCCGCTACTCTACTGATGACCCCGGCAAGAAAAACGTTAGAAACTGCTTTTAATGGGAGTTTTTCAACCCGATGGTGTAACTAAAAATAAACGATTAAGAAAGGGGTTTCAGAAGATTTCGAGAAGATGATATAGTCATAAAATGAAAAAATTTCAAATTTTTTTATTCAAAAAACATAAATATTCCAACAGCAAAAAACATTTTCCAGGGTTTTAGTTTCACAGGTTTTCTGATCTGGAAAATAACGCGCAAACAGACACGATCCAAATACTGATTGATGCCAACAGAGATTGATACCAACCATTTGAGCATGTATTGCTACCTAAACAAATAAGAAAAGTTCAATAAAAATGGTATACTTTGACTTGGATGCACGGTAGATGTTGTCAAAGTTGTACTTTGACTTGTTTTCACGGTAGTTGTTGGATTAGATGTTGGAGAAACAGTTGTTGCACTAGATGTTGGAGAAACAGTTGGACTAGACGTTGGTGAAACAGTTGTTGCACTAGATGTTGGGGAAACAGTTGTTGGACTAGGGGTTGGAGAAACAGTTGTTGCACTAGACGTTGGGGAAACAGTTGATGGACTAGACGTTGGTCCTAAAAAAGTTATAAACTTTTCGTTAAAAAACTTTTACCGGCAATTTTCCATTCAACACAACAAAATTCGTTTGTTAAATACGTACGACTATAGTTGTCGTCTAAAAATAATCATTAGAGCGTTGAAATTTATAAACAACTTACATATGGTCTTGGTAGTACAGCTATCATCGTATGTAAAATAATTTGTTTCGTTTATATAGCTATTTTGGTTGTATAAAACAATGTGATGAGAGAAGTAAAACTTCGTATTATTTATGACTAATTGATGATCGTAATGGTGTATATAATTGGTTATATGTGGGGGAATATAACTGGTTTCATGTTGAGTTTCTGCTCCATCACTTTAATTATTTAAATTTGTAACTATGATCCCCACATATTTTTGTGATTTACTTAAAGGACCAGTCCACTTTTGAACCGAATTTTTGTTCAAAAGTGGAAAAGAAAGTTCACGTTGGGGCAACCGCTTGTTGCTTTGGAAGTAAATTTCAATTCGACAACCCTGAGGCGATATTTGACATACAAAATTGCATACATATTTTAAACGTGTTTGTGTATTGAAACGAATGGATTGATGCCGTTTGAATTCCTGATTCAAATCTGTTTATTGAAACGAATTATTTTTAAAAATCCATTTTTACAAAGATCTTAAAATTTTCCTAAAATGAACATTGTAGCAATTTTTTATAACTCGCTTGACAAATAAAATGACACCCAAAATTTCCAATTTGATTTGAGTTATTGAAACGAAAGCCTGTTTCATGTTTTCTTTTCAATAACTAAAATCAAATTTCAAATTGGCTGTTTTTGGTGTCATTTTATTCGTCTTGGCGATTTATAAAAAATTGCTATAATTATAAAAAATTGCTATTATAAAAAAATTGCTATGTTCATCTTATAAAAATTTTAAGATCTTTGTAAAAATGGATTTTTTAAAATATTGATAATTCAAATCAAATTTCAAATTCTTTTCAATAAACAGATTTGAATCAGGCATCAATCCCTTCGCTTCAATACACAAAAACGTTTAAAATATCTGCAATTTTGTATGTCAAATATCACCTCAGGGTTGTCCAACTGGAATTTACTCCCAAAGCAAAAAGTGGTTGCCCCAACGTGAACTTTCTTTTTCACTTTTGAACAAAAATTCAGTTCAAAAGTGGATTGGTCCTTTAAAGGGGGCCACTTTGCGACCACTTCTCGAAAAAAAATTTTCTAAAAAGATCATTTTTAGGGGTAAAATTATGCGAGAAATCGATTGCGCGCATCGCCGAAGCATAAAAATATCATCCTGACTCTGATTCAGGGAAGTCCAAAGCAAAAGTTGATCGCTATAACGTGAACTATCTTTTCCACTTTTGAATAAAAAATCGGTTCAAAAGTGGACTGGTTCTTTAACTCCTTGATGAGTTCTTGAATTGGCGTCAAAATAGCGTTTCAATACGCAAAAGCGCGAAAACATGCAAATAAGCGACTTTTTGTTGCGTTAAACACAGTTTCTAGTGGTCACCCACTACAGGTCATGATTTATTTACGATATACTTACACACGTATGACTATAACGCCGGAAGTAACTATAGCATAACTGACTATATTATTAATACTAGCAGAAACTGAGACATAACTATCATTATATTCATAAGCTACAACCAAAACGGTAGTGTCATTATACAAGCTTTGACTAATATATTTATTGCAATGATCTATAAGAACTTTTTTTGAATTTATATGTTAGGTGCGGAAATAAGTTTCTGGAATTTTATTGTTTCGGAAGTAACAAATTTTTATTTGACTTCAAAACATAAAAAACAACAAAACTTATTCAACAAAGTACTCTTCATTATAATCTATAATTTTTTCTCAAATTTCCTGCAGTTTTTCAAATCCTCGACTATAAAAATCCACGTTTTTTATGCAAAGTATTCATCCAATGCTTGACGAATTTCTTCTTCGTTGTTAAAGACTTTTCCTCTGAGAAAATGCTCCAAACTTCGAAACAAATCAAAATCTGATGGGGCTTCATCTGGAGAATAGGGAGCATGAGGAACTATGAACCAACCCAATCCAGAAATTTTCTCAGAGAAAAAGTCTTTAACAACGAAGAAGATTGGATAAATACTTTACATCAAAAAACGTGGATTTTTATCGTTGAGGATTTGAAAAACTGCCGGAAATTTGGGAAAAAATTATAGATTATAATGGAGAGTACTTTGTTGAATAAGTTTTGTTGTTTTTTATGTTTTGAATTCGAATAAAAATTCGTTACTTCCGAAACAATAAAATTCCAGAAACTTATTTCCGCACCTAATATTTTGCATACCTTGAAATGTTGGCGGATCCGGTATAGAATTGAACGAGAGACATGTAAAATTTCCATAAAATGAAGTGAGAGGATTTTCAGGCACCAACATCGACCCATAAGATCCATTAATATAATAATCGTGATTTATGTAATATGTTCCTTTATATTCGTACAACTTAAATGCATGAAAAGCATATTTATAAATAGGTGGTCCAAAAAACAGTGCATTCAAATCATCAAAAGAATCGCAGTTATGATCAAAAGTAAAATTAGTTGTAGTATTAAATAAAACTTGACCGAATCCCAAGTAATAATAATAATTGCTCAAGGAACCATCACACCCAGTAGAGTAAGATACATTCAATCCCGTTGGTATAAGAGAACTGTTACGATAAGTCGTTACATTGTGTAAATAAGATGTTGTTAAATTTGATAGTGAGAAGATGCCTTGTTTATTATTGTTATCGAGTTGTAATGAAATTGAATAATTTAATTGCACTAATCGATACTGGGTATCTATATAGCATGGGCTCAAGTATTTACAAAAGCACACGGATTGAGCATTATCATAGACACAAATTGGATGTGGATAACATGCGGAGCTGTTACTATTCGTATCAAACGTTGTATAGTTGCACAAATATTGTTGTACACTAAACTCCGTGCATTTATGCCAAGATAATGTGAGATTAATGAATACAAAACAACATAAAATAATTGGTAATAATTTCATTTTTCAAGAATGATATAAAAGATGGGCAAATGATTATAAAAGAAAACGTCATGTTTTATATAGTTTCGAAGTTCAACTGTACATTTAATTAATCTATCGACGGTGATTAATTTTTATATATCTTTTTTTTCAGATAATCCGTCTTAATAAGCACTATCGGTGTTCTTTAATTTTATAGATAAGACACCCCTAAAATGTTTCTACTTTGATTCAGCGTCACCTCGACTCACCAGCTAAAATTCGACTCGATATTTTTAATTTTCTCTTTCTCTGCTTGTCGTTTTTTTAACGTTAAAAGTTGAATATATTCAAGTTATAATCCTTTTTTCGTCAAAGATTTTTTTCCGCTATGAAATTTTTCCGATTGAATCAGGAATTAAAGAAGTAATTGTTTATTGAAACGATTGATCGAGCATTACAAATTTACCGATTGTCTGAAGGTTGTTAAACATCGAGGTACCAACCTAGAAAATGATTTTTCTAAATTTGATTTATAAATTTAGTACTAGTCGTGGGAATCTCGAATTTATCAAACTTTTAGTATAAAACATTATCCTCGCCGAGATATAGCCCCCTGAAGTTGAGCACCTTGACCATACGCATAAAATTGTACCCCCAACGTAAAATCCACATATCTCGGCCATTTTAAAAGCTTTTCAAATACGGTCTTTTTTATTTATTAAATATGGCTTTCTACTAAATATTATGTAGGTGTAGTTTAAGTGGTTATGATTGTTGTTTTATCAAATATACGAAGAATTTATAAAATCGTCATTCAAAATCATTATTCAGAAAATTATATAAAAAGAGACCTTCCAGATCAACAATCAACAAATTCGTGAAAATGACATATTCAATAGAAGTTGTTACGACTTATTTTAATAACAGCATATGCTTTACCGATTTTCGATAATAACGGAGCTATTGCTGGATTTCCAGAATGTCCAACAAATTCAACACAACAAAATTCAATCGACAAATACGAAAGACTATAGTTGTCGACTAAAAAATCATTAAAGATTCGTTGTGTATTAAAGGACCAGTCCAGTAAGTTACAATCATATGAAAAATGATATATGCGGAATATTCTACTTCATTTTAATCTGTAATTCTATTCTACACCTTTTAATCTGTAAATCTACAAGAAGAATGTCTTAAAAGTTCCTTTTCAGTATTTTGTAAAATTTGCTCGAATTGTTCGCTTTTTGCAAACTTCCGAGGCTAATAACTTTTTATGGCACTAACCATTTGTTGTGATCGAGGGCTCAAACGATTGCTGACAGTCTAGAAAACAAAATTACGTAGCGATTTTTCTTTTTGGTCTCGACAAATGGGTTTTTTTATTCCAAAAACTGCAAAATTTTGGCATATTTGGAGGCATACAAAAAATTTTTCTTCGGCGTCCAAAAATCGAGCTTCGTAACTTTGATTCTACCTTTTTCTTTTGTAACGTTGATTCTGTCCTTTCATAAAATGTTATTGGCAAACTTTGAAGGGTTTTTCAGAAAATTTTGAGAAGATACTATAGACATAAAAATGAGCCATAATAGGCTCCACATCTAGTCAAATATTGGATTCCTGCAACATTTAGATACTCTTGCTCGTCTAGAATTTTTTGTCTCGTAAAGGTCAAACCAATGAGTAGGAAGAACTATTATTAAAATGAAAAGGCATAAAAGGGAAGTATCTTAAGATGGCATTTATAGGCTTACTCTGTAGCTGTACACAAATGTCAGAAACAACGAGTTGGAAGAAATATTAATAAAATGGACAAAAGCGAAATAACTCATAAAATTTTTACAATGATAAAAAATTTCAAATTGTTTTAATTCATCAAAAATCATAAATATCCCAACAGCAAAAAACACTTTCAGAGTTTTAGTCTTATCAATTTTATGATCTGGAGAGTAACGCACAAACAGACAACATCCAAATACTGATTGATGCCAACCAAGTTTGATACCTTCCATTTGGGCATGTATTGCTACCTAAAAAAATAAGAAAAGTCCATAAACAAATGTTTACTTGGACTTGGATGCACGGTAGATGTTGTAAAAGTTGTACTTTGACTTGTTCTCACGGTAATTGTTGCATTAGACGTTGGTGAAACAGTTGTTAGGCTAGCCGTTGGAGAAACAGTTGTTGGGCTAGACGTTGCTGAAACAATTGATGGACTAGACATTGGTGAACCAGTTGTTGGACTAGACGTTGGAGAAACAGTTGTTGGGCTAGTCGTTGCTGAAACAGTTGTTGCGTTAGGCGTTGGTGAAACAGTTGCTGCATTAGGCGTTGGTGAAACAGTTGTTAGGCTAGCCGTTGGAGAAACAGTTGTTGCATTAGACGTTGGTGAAACGGTTGTTGGACTAGACGTTGGAAAAACAGTTGTTGGGTTAGCCGTTGCTGAAACAGTTGTTGCGTTAGGCGTTGGTGAAACAGTTGTTGCACTAGATGTTGGAGAAACAATTCCTAAAAAAGTTATAAACTTTTCTCCAAAAAAACTTTTACCGGCAATTTGCCATTCAACACAACAAAATTCGTTTGTTAAATACGAAAAACTATTGTTGTCGTCTAAAAATAATCATTAGAGATTTGAAATTTACAAATAATTTACATATGGTCTTGATAGTACAGCTATCATCGTATGTAAAATAATGGGTTTCGTTTATATAGCTATTTTGGTTGTATAAAACAATTTCATGAAAGAATTCAAACGAAGTATTATATAAAGTTAATCGATGATCGTAATGGTGTATATAATTGGTTATATTTGGAGGAATCGAACTGGTTTCATTTTGAATTCCTGCCCCATTGCTTTAATTTTTTAATTTGTAAATATGATCTCCACATGTTTTTGTGATTTACTTAAAAATAACGAGACCGATGCAATTACACAATAATGTATAGGCAATCACGTGGGAGGGGGGGGGCAATTTTTCTTTAAAAATCATTTTTAAATGCCAAAATTATGCTGTTTATTGAAATTTGTTTTTTACTTATACGCAGGTTAGACTTCCAGAGGGGACTATCGGTCAAAAAATTGAAATTTCTCTTTAAAAAACTTAAGCGTTCCCCTTATTTTCTTAATCTTTCCTTTAAAATTTTCCGTAAATTTTTCCTTAAAATTTTTTAATTGGCCCCATCATAGAAATTTTAAAGAAAAAAATTAAGAACATAAAGGAAATCCTCATGCTTTTAAAGAAAAATTTCAATTTTTGACCGATTGCCTCCGTCAGGAAATCCTGCCTGCGTATAGGTAAGAAACAAATTTCAAAAAATAGCAAAATTTTGGCATTTAAAAAAGATTTTTAAAAAATAAGCAAAAAATTTATATGTCATATGTCACTTTGGTATGCAGGCTCCAGTTCCTGACCCAAAACTCGACTCCTTGATGAGTGCTTGAATTGGTGTCAAAATAGCGTTTCAGCACGCGAAAGTGCGAAAATATGCAAATGAGCGACTTTTTGTTGTATTAAACACAATTTCTAGAGGCCCCCGCTACAGATCATGATTTATTTACGATATACTTACGCAGATATGCCCATAATGCCGGAATAAACATAAACATTAGTAACTAGATTATTAGTACTAACAGAAACTAATACATCACTATCACTATACTCATAATCTACAACCAAAACGGGAATGTCATTATACAAGCTTCGACTAATATATTTATTGCAATGATCTATAGAAAAATTTTTTAAATTGATATATTTTGCATACCTTGAAATGTTGGCGGATCCGGTATAGAATTGAACGATAGGCATGTAAAATTTCCATAATCATTAGAGAGAGAATTTTTTTCAGGTGTCAACATTGACCCATATCCATTAATATAATCATTTTGATATATGTAATATGTTCCTTTATATTCGTACAAATAAAATACATTAGTACTATAATTATAAATAGGTTGTCCAACAAACTGTAGAATCAATTTATCATAAGTATCGCAATTATGATCAAAAGTAAAATTAGTTGTAGTATTAAATAAAACTTGCTCAGAATTAAGTAGGTAATAAAAATTGCTCATGGGGCCATCGCACCAAGTATAGTAAGACACATTCACTCCCGTTGGTATAAGAGAACTGTTAAGAAGAGTGGTGACATCTTGCAAATAAGATGTTGTTAAATTTGATAATGAGAAAATGCCTTGTTTATTATTGTTATCGAGTTGTAATGAAATAGAATAATTTAATTGTAATAGTCGATACGAATTGCTTCCAGGATCATCTTCCCAGCAAGGGCTCAAGTATTTACAAATGCACTTGGATGTAGCATTATCATAGAAACAATTTGACGTTGGATCTCTGGAACATGAGCTGTGAGGAATCGAGTCAGTCAGCGTATAGTTGCACAAATATTGTTGTACACTAAACTCCGTGCATTGATGCCAACATAATGCTAGATTAATTAATACAAAAATAGATAGAATAGGTGATAGTAAGCTCATTATTCGGCAATTGTATAAAGATCAGTCAAACTATAAAAGAAAACGCCTTAGTGTCTTTTAATTTTGATGACTATTTACACGGAGTTTCAGTTATTTGTCTTTTTAAAAAAATGCAATATCTTTTGATAGAAAAATTTTTTTATACGGTCTTTTGCAAAATACTCAGTCACTTATGGGTTTTTAGGCATATTAATCTAGTAAAGTTTCGGTGATTAACACCTTTTTCAAGCTAAGATATACAATATTAACAAAATTGGTAAGAAATTTGGTAAGTAAAATAAACACGCAAATACGCATCACTGAGGGTGCACTCGAGACTTACTGGTACAGCAAACCTTCCTCAAAAACACCCTTTTACATTCAAGGTCTGCCCATCCAGCTAGAGTCAAAGCTAACATCGTTTATCAAACCTTATGGCTCGCGTTAATATTGCCAGCTCTAAATCCCAAGTTTCTTATAGCCGCGAAAATACCCTTTCTATTTTTTGATCAAATGGCTATTGTATTGCTACCAAATCAAAGGTTCTCAAAAAACAGGCTATCGCGACGAGGACGTTCTTTAGTCCAAATTTTTATATACTTCATATTCGCAAAAAAGTCACGCGTCAAATTCGTCAATGCGTTACGGCCACCGGTCTTCCTATTAATGGTGTTGTTATTCCACCTCCTAATCTACGAAAAATTTTCATTTGTTCGCGCATCTATGATACTCTATCTTGTCGCTCATAAAATTGTATCATCTGTCCCAAAAATGGCCTTGGTTGTTGCCAAAAACAGGGTGTCATCTACAAAAACTATGTGAATGTGGCGAGTTTTACATCGGAGAGACTGGTTGACTTCTGGGGTAGCGGGTAAGTGAACATTTCCAAGCCTTTAAAAACCCAAAGGCCATTTCTTATCAAAACAACCCTTTCGCCTGCTATAGGAACCACTCTAACCACATCGATTCGCCTTCCTGCCCTAGTGTGAGTGTTTCAATACTCGCTCATAGTGGAAAAGTTGTGGTGAGAAAAGTGGCAGAAACTTACCACATTTTTCAACTAAAATCTCAAATCAACGGAAAGAGAAAATGGAGGGTTTGGAATTGCTCATCAAATAGGATTCTCGGTTCTTGCCTGAATTTTAGGGTTCTCGAAATTGTATCTCATTATTAGCACAATCTATCATGGTTTGTAAATTTTACTATTCTCATTCTCAGTCAACTTTTTACATCTTCGTTTTACGATGTTATTTCTCGGTCCCCCTTATGTTTTTGGGGTCTCTTTGAGTAAATTTGTAAAAATACTTTTTTTGACCTAACAAAATATTTTAATGTTTTGTTTAAAGTTGTATCCGGTGTCCTTCTTGCAAAATACACTTACAAGCCTTACAGCAAAATTAAAATCGATTTTTTAGATAAATTTTTGTGAAAAATTGATACATTTCAAAACCGCCTAAAAATGGATAAAATGAGCGTAACTCTATGGGATTAAATTTAATCAAAATATGATTCATTACAAATTTGTACTTCTATACCATAATAAACAAATCAAAAAGACCGCATTTGAAAAGCTTTTAAATTGGCTGAAGTAGAGGGCTTTTAAAGTGGAGGTGCATTTTTAGCTATACACTCGAGGTGCCCATCTTTCGAGCGCCGTATGTCGACGAAGAAAAAGTTTCGGAATTTTAGGATTGCGGGTTTTTAATAGTGGGATCACGTATTTAAAACACGTTATTTGAGAAAATTGAGCTTTCGTCCAATGCCTGGATCACATAATTTTTTGCCGATTTATCAAAACCCATATTAGAAATGTTATTGGGCTAGGTGAATGAAGCAAATTTAGTTCAGGGGTTCCGGGGCGAAAGCACTGCTGTTAATTTGCTAGAATATTCTAGAATCCGCTAGATTCTGCTAGAGTCGGCTAGAATCCGCTGAACGAGAGTGGGCAAAGTGTAACCCTGTGGAGATGGGCGTAGTCGAAGTTGGGTCTATTTTTACCACTAGCACCCAAAATTCAAAGTAATATATCTCCGAAGCCATGAAGGTTATGGATATGGGATAAAGTGTGTTTTATTGGTGGATACATGTGCCTCATTTATGGTATGATAAACCCTATTTGAAAATTTTATTCTTAATTTTTATGATAAAATTAGTGTGGATACCACTATTATCGGGTGCTCCCAAAATAGCTTTTTTGCTCTAAAAGTACTTCAAGGAATATCCGCGGCGGTCTAATTTCAGCTGCTATGGGTTGTCCTGCATGTGAGGAATGTCCATGCAAAAAATCGTAAAAATTGGAGTTTCTTCGTTGAAATGATAACATTTCGAAGTAGCTAAAACTGAAGGAGGTCAAAATTGAAAATTCTTTAGATTAGCGAAATTTGCCTTGATTTATATATATTCGGGAAATTCATAAAAAATGAAGCATTTTTTGTTTTTACAGTAATTCTGAATCGTTATCGTTGTCGAGATAATCGTTTGAAGTTGGCGATTTTTGAGTTGCGATTTTGAATTTGAATTTCCCGTCAAAATTGAAAATCAGGGTTTTGGCGGGAAATTCAATTTTAAAATCGCAACTCAAAAATTACCAACTTCAAACGCGATTATCTCGACGACGATTCAGAATTTACTGTAAAAACAAAAAATGCTCCATTTTTCATTCCCAAATATATATAAATTATGGCAAATTTCGCTAATCTAAAGAGTTTTCAATTTTTGACCTCCTTCAGTTTTAGCTACTTCGAAATTGTCCCATTTCCACAAAGGAACTCCAAATTTTATGATTTTTTGCATGGACATTCCTTACATGCAGAACAACTCATAGCAGCTGAAATTGGACCGCCGCGGATATTCCTTGAAGTACTTTTAGAGCAAAAAAGCTATTTTGGGAGCACCCGATAATAGTGGTATCCACACTAATTTTATTATAGAAATTAAGGATAAAATTTTCAAATAGGGTTTATCATACTATAAATGAGGCACATGTATCCACCAATAAAACGCACTTTATCCCATATCCATAACCTTCATGGCTTCGGAGTTATATGACTTTGAATTTTGGATGCTAGTGGTAAAAATAGACCCAACTTGACTACGTCTATCTCCACAGGGTTACACTTTTGCCCCGGAACCCTCACTAAAGTTGCTACATTCACCTAGCCCAATAACATTTCCAATATGGGTTTTGATAAACCGGCAAAAAAATTTTTGTGCGTCCCAAAGCTCGGTTTTCCCAAATAACGTGTTTTGAACATTAGGCAAAATTGAAAAATTTCTGAGACTATGAAATTTTGAGTTGGCTCCATGGCCTTTAAACGACCTTCAGATAATCCATATTAATAAGCACTATTGGTGTTTTTTAATTTTATAGATAAGACACGCCTAAAATGTATATACTTTGATTCAGCGTCACCACTGATGATTCACCAGTTAAAATTCGACTCGATATTTATAATTTCCTTTTTTCTGCTTATCGTTTTTCGATGTTCAAATTTGAATATATTCAAGTTATTTGTCACTGTGATTTCAGATCTATAATTCTAGATTTTATAGATTTTCTATCTTTTTAAATTACTAGAATTTATAGACTTTTTTAGATCTTCTAGTTTTTCTAACTTTTTAAAAAGATTTTTAAACATTTCCTAGGTTTTCTAGTCGAAAATATCGATTTTTAAAAATAAAAATTTGGTCTTCATTTTATTTTTGGCTGAAAATCGAATTTTTATGGAATAGCATTTACTGTCCACAAAGTAACAATATTGCCCAATAAATCGCGATTTTTATCAAGAAATATTATCATTTTATCAAAAAAATATTTTACGCACTTATGAATATAAAAGTCCATTTTTCTAAAAAAACTTTTACCGGCAATTTGCCATTCAACACAACAAAATTCGTTTGTTAAATACCACTATAGTTGTCGTCTAAAAATAATCGTGAAAAAAATTTATTTTCGATTTTTTTAGCCCAAAAATAGTGTCAAAATCAAGGTTTTTTAATTGCTTCCACATTTCAAAAATTCGCAAAAAATCGAAAATAAATTTTTTTAAATAATTTTGTTTTCTAAAAAAATCTGGTGTTAATAACACTGTAGACTCTACATGCGTACTTTGTTAGCGATTTTTACATTTTTTGGGTCTCGGCTTTCGAAAAGAGACTTGGTCAGGGATGTTGGCCAGGAACTCTAGTTTATTTTTATGTGTGACTTGGAGCTCCCGTAGTGAGAAAGTTTCGAGCTAGAGCTCAAAAAGTGAATTTTTGAGGGTGTCAAAAAGCGTTATTAATAGAAAGAAAGTCACTTTTCTCAAAGACTATAAATGCTAGGATCATGATCGAAGTGTCGTTGGAAAGAGCAACAACGGGCAATAAAAACGTGCTTTAAATGATGGGAAATGTATTTATAGAAAAAAAGTTATGATAAAAACAAAAAAAGGGTCCAAATGACGATTTTTGAGAAAATGACACCTCGATTCCTCCATAATTTTAAAAGCTCGGGACCTAACTTATATGTTTTTGTTAATCACTCACTAGGTACATAAAAATAACCTAGACTTCAAATTTCTAGCAACACTTTTGGGCGTACGCTCACCCCCTTATGGCCTATCTTCTATATTTCGAGACATTGCCTCTTAAAAGCTCATAAAATTTTTGCAGTGATCAAAAATTTCAAATTTTTTTAATTCAATAAAAAATCATGAATATTCCAGCAGCAAAAAACATTTTTCAGAGTTTTAGTCTTCATAGTTTTCCTAATCTCGAGAGTAACGCACAAACAGACGCGATTCAAATACTGATTGATGCCAATCGAGATTGATACGAACCATTTGGGCGTGTATTGCATCCTAAAAAAATAAGAAAAGTCCATAAATAAATGTTTACTTTGACTTGGTTGCACTGTAGTTATTTGATTCAAAGGTCGTGAAACAGTTCCTAAAAAAGTTATAAACTTTTTTCTAAAAACTTTTACCGGCAATTTGCCATTCAACACAACAAAATTCGTTTGTTAAATACGAAAGACTATTGTTTGTCGTCTAAAAATAATCATTAGAGATTTGAAATTTATTAATAACTTACAAATAGTCTTGCTAGTACAGCTATCATCGTATGTAAAATAATTCGTTTCGTTTATAAAGTTATTTTGGTTGTATAAAACAATTTGATGATAGAATTCAAACGATGCATTATATAAATATAATTGATGATCGTATTGATGTATATAATTGGTTATATTTGGAGAAATCGATTTGGTTTGATTTAGCTTCCTGTCTCATTTCTTTAATTTTTTAATTTGTAAATATGATCCTCACATGTTTTTGTGATTTAAATAAAGATAACGAGACCGATGCAATTACAATAACGTATAGGCAGTCACGTAGGGGAGGGGAAAGGGGGAAATTTTTAAAAAATCCCTTTTAAAAGATATTTTAGAAAGTTCGAACCTATGTGGACATAGTTCGACTGCACTCAAATTTGAATTTTTTAGCGAGATTGATGCATGAGAAAGTTTTTAAACGTCATTTCGAGTCCAAATTCTGTTTTCCAAAAATTGAAATCCTTATCTGAAGCTTAAAAACCCGATTTTATGTTAATTTTTGAATTTTCTAACCCGTCTAAAACATCCTAGATAATTTTTTTGGCCAAAATTTCGATCTGGTCTATGTATTCCAATATGGAGAATATTTCTAGCATAATTTCGAAAAAATCCGAAAAACTTCGATTTTTAGCCTTTTTACACGGCGGTCATAGTCGAAAAAATTTTTTTCGAATTTTTTCGAAACCACGCTAGAAATGTTCTCTATATGGGATCATCCAGATATTACGTAATCAAAATTTCGGGTTTTTTGGCCCCTCCCCTTGTAATCAAACCGTAATCATTTGGCTACCCCCCCCCCATGATTAGTTTAGAAGGGTTAGAAAATTCAAAAAATCAATCAACGTAAAATCGGATTTTTGAGCTCCAACACGGATTTCAATTTTTACAGAACAGAATTTTGGCTCGAAATAATTTTTAAAAACTTTCATGCATCAATCTCACTAGATAAATTCAAATTGGAGTGCACTCGAACCATTTAAAGGGGGGGGGATAAAATTACGGTATGTTGAAGGCCAAAAAAAATCTGTTTTTGAATTTTTGCAAAAAATGACCCTACTACCCCTAATTTTATGCGAAAAATCGATTGCGCGCATTCCCAAAGCTTGA